>RJWM01006915.1:43812-81166 GCA_004363535.1 Dasyprocta punctata | reverse complement strand
AAGACATGAAACAAGGAGTTGGAATTCACTAGTAAACATGAACTATCCAAAAATTTTGAGAATACCTTGCATTTTTCTTCAATCTCAATTTTGTTTGTACTTAAATTTTCTGCTCTTCTTTAAGCAACATAATCTTTTTTTTTTTGGTACCGGGGATCAATTTCAGGACCTCACACTTGCCAGGCAGGCACTTGTGCTGCTGAGCTAAATTCCTGGCCCCTAAGCAACATAATCTTATGGTAAGAATGAACAATACTTTACTATTTTTATTTAAAAACATCTTTTCTGTCCTAAATAATAATATTCATTTCAGGACTTCTTGAACTCAATATACTCTACATTATGAAATGAGGAGTGAACTTAAATTTCTACACCTGGGGATTGAGGATTTAGCTCAGCAGCCTAAGCACCTGCTTGGCAAGTGTAAGGTCCTGAGTTCAATCTCCGGCACACACACACACACACAAAAATAAAAATAAAAAGGAAAGAAAAAAAATCTACACTTGGGAAGATCTGAGGCCACAACCCAAGGGCCATAGCCTAAAACTAAGTCTTAGTTAGCATTATATTCTGTAATTTATTTGTATTTGTTTTACTGTGTAAAACCTTTTAGTTTTCTTTAAACAATCAAGTAAACTTGAGGGCTGCATTTCTTCTGTGGCTTCAAATCCTTTTTGTTACTATGCATACTTGTAACAGAGACTTGGGCCCAATCAGTTTCATAGAATGTCACTTTCAACTTGTGTTGAAAGAGAAGAGAAATTCAATTTCAACTTCCTGGAAAGGTGTTCTAAGGGACCTGGCAATATCACATGAACTGACAGGTAGAAGTGAAATTTAGTGGGTGTCTGGATATAGGAGGCAAGAGGCATGGGGACAAAAATTCAGTGTTGCACTAAGTCAGCTGTCTGGCCCTACTTAGTAAGACCCAGAGCAAACAAATTTTGAGACAAGTAGAGAACTTTCAGTACGGACATCCCAGTTAGGGATGGAGATTTGGTCTTGTCTGCTACTATCACTTCAGCACTTAAAATATTCTCTGGGATTCACTAGGCACACAATAAATTACGACAATAATAGCAAGTGCTTGGGTGTGGTGGCACACATGCCTATAATCCCAGAATTTAGGAGGATGAAGCAGAAAGACTGCTAAGAGTTCAGGGTAAGCCTGGGCTGTACAGTGAGTTTAAGGCCAGGTTAAACTACACAGTGAGATCCTGTCTCAAACAACAAAAGAAAAAAGCAGGTAATACTTATTTAGTAATTACAAGGTACTATTTGAAGCATTGGTATATTTTTATTCCTTATAATATTTTTAATTTGCTGGGTGTGGTGGCTCATGCCTCTAACCCAGTACTTGGGAGGCTGAGGCAGAAGGATCATCATGAGTTCCAGGCCAGCCTGGTTTCACATAGTGAGACTGTCTTAAAAAAACAAATAAAAAACAGGCCAGGGATACAGATCAGTGGCACAACGCCTGCCTGACAAGTGTGAGGGTCTGAGTTCAATTCCTGATACCAAAAAAACCCCCAAAACAAAAAACCAACCACCCAAAAAAACCTCATTTAATCCTTATGACAATCTCCCAGAGAATCCCTTAATAAATCACTTTTCAGAAAAGGAAACTGAGGCTCAGATATCTTAAGTAATGTACCCAAAGTTCTGTAGCCAAAAAGTGGTACAGCTGGGATTCAAACTTGGCCAGTGTAGCCCTAGGGTCTGAGCACTCATACACTCTGCCTGTGTAAATGTTGTGAAATACATGACTTGTAAGAAATGAAAAGCAAGTATTTTAAAGCAGGTGACTCCAGGTCCTTACAGTGCAGTTTGTTGCTTCTGCTGTTGAGTGGTTCTGGTCCATTCACATCTTTGCTCTTTTCATTATCCTCAATGGGTCGGAAATGAGCCAAAGTTCTCATGAATCCACGGAAATTTACCTGGTCCTCTCTAGATGGGAAATATTAAAAACAGAAAACCATGTCAATGAGGGTGGGGCTCATTATATATTTTTTTCTTCTGTGGTGCTGGGAATCAAATCCACAGAGCTACATCCAAACCAAATTATGAATACACTTTCTTTAATTACTTTTTCTTTGCTTTCTGGGTGATTACAAATATTTTGTATACCTAATTTTGTATCTTGAGCTTTTTAAAATTTTATTTATTTATTTATTTATTTAGAGACAGGGTCTCGCTATATAGGTTAAGCTGGCCTTAACTCATTATGCAGCTCAGGCTGGCCTCTAACTCTGCAATCTTTCTGTTTTGGCTTCCTGAGTGCTGGATGACAGGCATGTGCCACCACGAATGGCTAGAAAAAAATCTTTTTATTATACCACAGACTGATCCATAATCCTAAGAGAAATAATTCTAAGATTTGAACAAATCACATGCCTATGATCCCAGCACTCAGGAGGCTGAGGCAGGCAGAGTCCCACGAATTTGAGGTCAGCCTGTGCTACAAAGTGAGTTCAAGGCCAGTCTGAACTACATAGTGAAATCCTGTCTCACAAAAAAAAAAAAAAAAAAAAAAAAAAATTGAACAAACAAATGTCTTAAACTGGCCATAATGGTGCACACCTGTAATCCCAGGACTTGGAGGCTGAGGAATGAGGCTCACGGTGATTTTGAGGGCAGTCTTAGCTATATAGTGACTACAAGGCCAGCCTGAACTGCTTAGCAAGACCCTGACTCAAAAAACCAAAAAGAATGTTTTTTAATATTAAAAAAAGAGGGCCGGGAGTTTGGTTCAGTGGCTTAAGTGTCTGTCTGCCAGGCACAACGTTGTGCAAGGTGCTGCAAAACAAAAACAAAAACAAACAAACAAAAACTATAAAAAGAGCCGGGCCTGGTGACGCACACCTTTAATCTCAGCACTTGGGAGGCTGAGGTAGGTGGAGCATTGTGAGTTCCAGGCCGGCTTGGGCTAAAACGTGAGTGTAAGGCTGGCCTGAGTTACACAGTGCGACCCTGCCTCAAAAAAAACTAGGGCCAGTAGTTTGGCTCAGTGGCTTAAGCACCTGTCTGGCAAGTGTGAGGCTGTGAGTTTGATCCCTGGTGCCGCAAAAAAAAAAAAAAAAAAAAAAAAGGCTGGAGACAGAGCTCAGTGGCATAAGCATGAACCTGACAAGCACAAGGTCCAGAGTTCAATTCCTGGTACAAAATAAATACAGAAAATAAAATAAAATATTGAAAAAGAATGTTCCAGGTGACATTCTTTATTCATCCATTAATAAACTGTTTATTTATCTAAGGCAGTCATGGAAAGAGCAGGTGGTCTGATTCCTGTAACTACCTCAAAAAAAGTTCTAGTCTCTGCACATCCCTCTGAAAAGCTAAGGTGTGTAGGTCTCTTATGTGCCAGGTAGACACACAATTCCGACCAGTTCATGAGCTCACCATACAGTACTTGGAGAATGACCTTTAGTTCCTCCAGATAGCTGCTCTATGACTAATTAAACAGTACCTGGTCAAAAAGGTAAGATCTGAGGAATCAAGTAATATGGAATAAGATCTGAGTCAGATGCCAGGATAAAAAGGTTAATGAATACACAGATGACTTAGCATAACATCTCTAAATATCAGGGAAGTAATGGTCTATTATCAAATCTCAAACTTAAAAGAACAAAAGAAAAACGATCCCCGTGTAAGACTAGAGGAGAAATGAAAGCCCAGGGGCCAGGTGTCTGCTTAGTGAAGCAAGCAGCAGAGGCGCAACCTGTCCAGAGCACTCCCCTCACCCCGGCAGAGCATTCCCCAGGCAGTTCTGTTTGCTGCTTCCTCATGGTCACCCCACCTAGGTTCCTTGCAGAGACTGGTGGAGCAGATGGCAGGTGGAAAGTGTATCAGCTTTTCCTGGGCTGCTTCAAGTACTAGGGTGACTAAGGAAATGTGGGGGGAAAAAAAAAAAACAAGAAAAAAAAACCTTGGCAAAGTGATTCTCTGGGTTTACTGTCCACTGCAAAAGGTCTGGGAACAAAGCATGCCTATGAGCATTATCTCTGAACAGGAGTGAATATTCTGCAGGCATGAGATGAGGAAACAGAAAAATGGAAGAATTCAGCACAAAAACAACACCTGAAGTGATCCAGGCAGTTTAGGGAAAAAGATGGGAAAATGAGGGAGGCATGAGATGAGTATGGCTCAACATGAATTTGAAAAGAACAGGCATCCGTCTTTATAAAAACTGAGTGCTGGTGTAGTGGCGCAGGGCAATCCCAGCACTTGGGAGGCTGAAGCAGGAGGATCACCTCAAGTTCGAGGCCAGCCTGGGCTACAAAGTGAGTTCAAGACCAGCCTGAACCATATAATCCTGCCTCAAAAAAGATCAAGAAAAAAAATACCATATGATAAGCTTACTAAATATTTACTCAGTACTCTAAAGACAGTGTGTTAGGGAGCAAAGCACATCAAAAGTCTAGTTATAAACTGGGACATAGTGGCACACGTCTATAATCCAGCTACTGAGAAGATTGAGGTAGGAGTCTTGTAAATTGGAGCAGCTCAGTGAAACCCTGTTGAAGAAAGAAATGAAAAAAAAAAAAAAAAAGAGAAGGGAAGGGAAGGGAGGCAAGGGAAGGGCTGAAGATGCAGTTCAGTGGTGGAATGTTTTGCCTAGCATGCATAACGCCTTGGATTTAATCACTAGCACTGCCCCTACGAAGTCTAGTTCTACATTAGACAAACCTAAGTTAAGAAACGATCTACACTACTTTACTTTAAAAAGTAGGTGTGTTGAGTGGGAAGGAAATGTATTCTTAGTAAATATCATGTAAGTAAAATTAAAGTTTTTGAAATGTTCTAGATTAAAGGAGGTTAAAGAGACATGACAGGTGACCCAGACTAGAGCCTACATTGGAATGGTAAGTGCTAAGAAGATTACTGGATTACTGGATGCGCTGACAAGATGGAGTATAAATAACAGATCATAAATCTGACTAGAAAAAAAAAAACCAGATCAGGATACTAGATAACAAATATAAGAGAGTAATAATTAGCAATATTTTATCAATGTTAAACTTATAGAAGTATAGAACTAGGAGAAACAGCTCAGTAGTAGAGCATTGGCCTAGCACACATGAGACCTTAGGTTCCATCCCAGTACTTTGGGGAAAAAGTCCCGAAATGGGTAAGTGTACTATCACTGTACCAAAGACTAACCTTATTCTTAGCTAACACACATTGGTGTGTTCAGAGGTAAATGGCCATGACTATGTACCTGACTGTCAAGTTCATGGCTCAGGAATACAATTATGTGAACACATGCAGGAAAAGTATGCAAGAATATACGTGCATATACTCATGTATACTCATGTGTGCAGAGAGACAGACAGGAAAAGGGAAGAGAGAGGAAAGTATGTGTGTGAGGGGGGAGCAGAGAGAGAGAAGTGGGGAGGGGTGGCGAGCAGAGGCAGCACTGAGCTGTTCAATTGCTTAGCCTCCAGTCATGAGGAGCTATAAGCACTGAAAACAAACTTAATGTGACTTTATATGTGCTGTAAATATAAATTACACATTGGATTTCCATTTTTTATTTTTTATTTTATTTTATTTTTTTGTGTGGCATCGGGGATCGAACTCACAACCTCGTGCCTGGCAGACAGGCACTTAAGCCACTGAGTCAAACTCCTGGCCCTAGTTTTTTGAGGCAGGGTCGCACTATGTAGCTCAGACCAGCCTTCCGCTCGCACTGTAGCCCAAGCTGGCCTTGAACTCACAACGCTCCTCCTACCTCAGCCTCTCAAGTGCTGGAATTAAAGGCATGCACCACCATGCCTGGCTCTGGATTTCCGTTTTTTAATATGATAAAATGTAAAACAACTTTTTTTTTTGCAACTTGTCTGCAAATTTGAAATTATTTCAAATTTGAAAGTTTTTTAAAAGTCCTTTTATGTCAATGATAAACTGAGATTAAAGACAGAATTTTGAAGATATATTCATATATATTGAAGTTTAAAATGGAGGAAAAGCTGAGCATGGTGACACACATGTGCAATTCTAGCACTTAAGAGGCTGAGGCAAGAGAATTGCTGAGTTCAAGGCCAGTCTGGGCTACACAGTGAGTTTAAAGCTAGTCTGAACTACATAGCAAGACCTTGCCTCAAAAACAAAAACAAAAAAATCCCAACCCAAACAAAACAACAGAACAGGGAGGAGAGTACAAAAAAGAGACAATCTAGGTATGACAAATTAGAGATGTCTTGTATAATGGTGGTGGGGAGTAGGTCTCAAATGATCCAACTAATATCTTTATTCCAGATTAGCAATAAATTTGGGCCAAGACAGCCAAAGGATGGAGGTCAAACCAGTACCCCAACTCACCCCTCCGGAAAGAAGGCATTAATGATCCGGTCACCCAGTGGGTTGATGGCAAGCTCTGGAATTCTCTGGAAATCTTCCCGGCTGTCAAGACAATCACCTTTAGTTAGAGACTGTTGGCCCGTGGCATGAATTCCTTTAGTCTGAAACAGGGAACAACCTAGCAAAAATATCATTTCCTAGAATTTACTTCTGTGGCAATTATGCCAAGTAATAGCAAAGAACAGCACTTCAATAGCTGCCAAGAGTGTCTTGTACCAACTCAGAAGTGGAAGAAGCCAAATTTGATTATGCCACAATCCAGTGAATTCAACACACAGGTTATGTCAATAAGCCAACAGATGCACAAACACTAAGCTGTTCCTTAGTAAATGATTCCTCGAACATTACCATTTTGTACTTAGTTATTAAGTTTGGAAAGTGAACGGCTAATGAATGATATACCAAATACCATAGAACTTGAATACAGGATAAAAACTTCAAGGAGCCTCCACATCTTTGTTAAGATTTCAAGCTGGGCATGGTGGTGCACATTTATAAACACAGCATTTTGGGAGACTGAAGCAGGAGCATCAAAAATGTGAGCACAGCTTGGCCAACTCAGTATATCCAGGCTGTCTCAAAACAAAAAGTAAAAAGGCCTCGGGCTGGATGTAGCAGCACATGCCTCTAATACCTGGGAGGGTGAGGCAGAAGGACTGCCACGAGTTTGATGCCAGCCTGGGCTACAAAGTGAGTTCAAGACCATCCTGAAGTACACAGCAAGATCTTGTCTCAAAAAACAACAAAAAAAGGGCTTGGAATGCAGTTTTGTACAAAGGCCTGGGGTGGGGGTGGTGGTCTCAAATACCTACGAAAGGCAAGGAGTTCTTGGGTGATATTCGACCTAAGGGATCGGTGTTACCGAATGATTTCCTTACTTCCAAGTTTTCTCCATTTTCTTCTACAGACTACTGCTACTTAACCCTCAGTGGAGATTCCAACAGGCACACTTTTGGAACAGGGGTGGTATTGCACTCTACACTGCTTTACTCTGTTCAACCACATTACCTCCTTTCTTCATGCCAGTGCTTTGTCCTATATCCTTTCAGAGCTAAGGAAATTGAGTCAGTAACTTGTCCTTGCCACACCTACTATGTGGCAGAAGTGTGACCCAAACGTTAAGTCTAAACATTCTCTTTCTAAAAAATCATGTCTTTTCTGTATTAAATTCTGTGAAAGGAAGCTGTTCTATCAGAGATGTTCAATAGGGCTGGGATGGTACACTTTTCTAGCATGTTCAAGGCCTGGGATTCAATCCCCATCATCACAAGAGAAAAAAAAAATGTTCAATAGGTTTTTGTTTTGTCTGCACACTGGAGACTGAATCCAGGGCCTTGGGCATGCTAAGTGAGTATGCTGCCTGAGTTACAGCCCCAGGCCTATAGGTAATTTCTTTTCTTTTCTTCTTTTCTTTTCTTTTCTTTTTTTTTTGTACCAGTTCCTTGTGCTTGCCAGGCAGGCACTGTGCCACTGAGCTGTATCCCTGGCCCACCTATAGGTAATTTTTGAAAAAATTCTTTAGTTGATGCTTTGTGCCAAGAATTAAAGCAGTCTAAAAATATATCTGGGGATATAGCTCAGTGGAAAAGTACTTACCTGCTGTGTATGAAACCCGGGGTTTACTACCCAGCCAAAAATGAAAAGAAAGAGTATAACACGCTAAGACCTTATACATGCTAAGCAAGTGCTCTACTACTAAGCTACACCCCCATGCTTTTTTATTTTGAGGCAGGGTTTCACTAAGTTGTGTGGGCTGGTCAGAGACCTACAAAACTCTGCCTGAGCATTTGGAGTAGCTGGGATTACAGGTATGCATCACTGCCACTAGTTCATGGTATAGTACTGTCACACTAGCTGTATATCTTCAATGGCATAACTGTAATAAACAAATAAAAGGGGTGGGGATGTAGCATGGTGGTAGAGTGCTTGCCAGGGATGTGTTAGACCCTGAATTTATCCCCAGCGCCGAAGAGACAAGGCAGAAGAGTGTTTCAGATCAAAGGTAACTAACAACAGTTATCTGTATGATCTTGGACTATGAAAAAATTGCCATAAAGAACATCAGTGGGTGATAGCTCAAAATGAAATATGAACCACACTGAATATGGAATATTACACAATAATGCTGCATTCAAATTTTTTGATACTGATCTGAGAATGTCCTTGTTACAGGAAATACACTTGGAAGCATATGACAAAATGTTAACAATTGGTCAACCTGTGTACAGGTATATGGAAGTTCTTTGTATGATTCCTGCACAAATGAATGGCAATGTTCTGTACATTTGAAACTTACTTCCGAACATAAACTTGAATAAATCTGATTTCTCTCTCCAAAAAGTTTACTAACAGAAGATAAAAAATACCAAAAGCTAATGAAGATGGAAGATCACAAAATGCTCCTATTTTCATCCAGAAGTCTGCACACTCTTTTCCTCTGGTGGCTTAATATTTTCACAGTGCTTAATTTAACCAGTTCTTCACCACATCTGGTACCAGGTAGAAACTGACCTCCTAGACTGAGCAAAAAGCCTTGGAAGAGTGACTTTAGATTTTAATCTTCTAGATCATTTAGAGTAAAAATTTTATAACAATGGGTAAGCTGAAAGATAACTGGATTGTTTAGTATGATAAAAGATAATGAATATTCCTGAAGTTCTAATTTATTTGAACAAAATGTACTATTTTTATTACATAATTTTTCCTGTAATACAAAATCCAAAGTATTGCCAAAATGTACCTCCTCTTCATTGACAGAGGTTAAGAAACAATACTCATTTAAATGATGCTTAAGGCTAAAGGAGGGTGAAGGAAAGGCAGATGTAGTAAGAATTAAGATGTGAGGACTGGAGATACAGCTCAGTGGCATAAACGCCTGCCTGGCAAGCGCGAGGTCATGAGTTTGAACCCCTATACAAAAAACAAACAAACAAAAAAAGAATTAAGATGTGCAATCTCCACAATGAATGCAATCATTATGTACTATAAACATGTAATAATAACATTTTTTTTTGTACCAGGAATCAAACTCTGAACCTTGTGCTTCAAGACAGGTGCTGTGCCACTGAGCTACATCCCTGGTCCAAAGATTTTTAAAAAATGACAACTAAGGCTGATTTGAATTGCATGGCTACCTACTGCAGTTTATTTTTTATTTATTTATTTATTTTTTCCGGCACCGGGGATCAAATTCACAGTCTCACGCCTGCCAGGGCAGGCGCTTTAAGCCACTGAGCCAAACTCCCGGCCCGGTTTTTTTTTTTTTTTTTTGCGGCACTGGGGATTGAACCCACGCCCTTGCGCCTGCCAGACAGGCCGGCCCTGGTTTTTTGAGGCAGGGTCGCACTATGCAGCTCAGGCCAGCCTTGCGCTCGCGTTGTAGCCCAAGCGGGCCTTGAACTCACAATGCTCGACCTACCTCAGCCTCCCGAGTGCTGGGCCTACTGCAGTTTAATGTCAAACAAGTTTAAGTAATTCTAGCTGAGAAAAGACACAATTTAATCCCAGGTTTCACATCAAGTGGTAGGTGCAAAAACCTGGTATGAATCTCTTCAATTTCAATAATGGGATCCAGATATCGATTTCTGATTAAGTCAATTAAGGACCTAAACCCTGCCCTTTGATACTATTTAACTCTAGTCTTAGCATTTAGGTAGTATACATGATGCAGTTCCAGTCACCAGACCAACGGAAATACTATTGAAAATGTCAAAATTTAAATAGAAGAATAGTTTGCAAACACACAAATAATTGTTTGCTTCTCAAATTTGCCCACCAACATAACCCCAACAGACAAAAAAAATACTCTAACGTAATCTGCTATAAAATTGATTTGAATTATAGATTTGTGTGTACTCATTACAAAACATTGCAACATCACTTTCATAGTGTACCTCAGAAAATACTCCTGAAAGTTTTTGGGTTTTTTTTGAGGAAAAAATATTACTGACAGTAGGCAAGTCTAAGATTATAACCATGTATAACAGCATCCTTTGTAGGCAGGAAACTGCAAGTAAGAAATGGTTTTCCAGACGTTCAAATGAACAGGGATACTCTGAAAAACCAGACCCTGAGAGAAAGTTAGTAGGCAGAGGCGACCACCTCCCAAGTCCTGGGGTTAAACTCAGGGGCTCACACATGCTAGCCAAATGATGTATCACTGAGATACAGCACCAGGACTCCCTCCTCCCCATCCCAGCTCTCAGGTATGAACCCAGGGTCTTTGCAATCAACAATATCCCCAGCCCTTTTCTGTTTTTTATTTTGAGCCAGGATCTTGCTAAGTGACTAAATTTCCCAGGTTGGGCTCAAACTTGCAATCCTCCTCCATCAGCCTCCCAGAGTGCTAGGATTTACAGGCATCCACCACTGTGCTTGGCACCAGACTTTCAAAATTTTTTATTTTGATACAGGGCTTGGTAAGTTGCTCAGGCTGTCCTCCAGCTTGCAATCCTTCTTCCTCAGTCTCCTGAGTAGCTGGGATCACAAGCCTGCACCATCATACCACCTCGCTTGTCATCCCTCTGCACTGATCTCCTCCATTATGAAAGTCCTCTCCCTCTTTTTGCTCTCAGCAGAAGGGCTGCAGCAGAGCTGAGTCATTCTGCAGAATCACAGTGAGGCATCATAGTCAGCCAACAGGTATGGGAAGCAGCACTTAAGAGTAATTAATTAAAGGACCTTTCAAAGAATGGACCCCAGGGGCCTCAGTGTCAAGGACTGCAAATAGCAGCTTCATCCACAGTGAACAATGCTGTTGCTTGTACAGATTGCTTTTTGGACTTTGGAGACAGTGCTTTCCAGTGGAAGTTCGTGTGTCTGACGTCATGCTGTACCTAAACCAGGTTCAATACAGTTATGGGGAGCACCTTTGGAAAGCAAAAGGGCACCGTGGCCTTGGGTTCTCATGGCCAAGTGATGATCATGTGCCCTAAGCTGCAGATCAGACAACATGTAATTGAAAACCTACATAGAACCAAGTTCAAGTTCTCTGTCCACCAGAAGCCACAAAGTTTGGAGGAGGATGTTGTCACTAAGTTTAATACAGATGAATCATGGTGGCTGAGAAGAGGCTTATATCAGATAGCTGTGGAGTCAAATACATACAAACCTAACCATGTCTCCTGGACAAGTGGTGAACCCTACCCTCAGGAAGGCTGCATGGTGTTGACAACTCCTTATTCATGCCCACCAATAAATCCTAATTCCTGCCCCCCTAAAACAAAACAAAAAAACAACAGGCCAGCTAGGCATGATGGCACATTCCTGTAATCCCAGCACTTTGAGAGGCTGAAGCAGCAGTATCTCAAGTTTGAGCCTAGCCTAGGCAACTTAGTGAGGCCCTGTCCCAAAATATAAAACAAAAAAGGGCTCTGGGTTCTACCCACAATACAAAACAAGACAAAGCAAAACAAAAACGTTACTTCCCACTGGTGCAGGAGCCTATAAAGGAATACCAAAACCAATGACAATGGCATCTGAAGAAAGATTTGTAAGGGTACAGTATATTTATATTCATGAAAGATCAACTTAAAGAGGTTGCCCACATAAAAGAAAGCCTATAGGGAAAAAAGAAATGAATTTGCCAAATACCATTTACCATATTCTTCCTTGGGGACTCCCTATTCCAACTGAGTATGTTTGAATATATAGTGAAATCTTGTCACATGCCATTTTAATCTTGTTTACCAAGCTTTTCACCATTTTAATCAATAACTTTCTTTTTTTCTTTTTGGCACAGCTAGAGATTGAACCCAGGACCTCATTCATACTAGGAAAGCATTCTACCACTGAGCTGTGATTTGCAAGTATCTTTCTTTCATTTTAAACATGTCTATTAATAGACAAAGAAATACATTGCTCTCTTTTTTCAAGAGACATTGAGGCATTTGTTAGGTAGAATTTTAAAAGTACACACTCAAAGAACGACAGTGTGGGTCCTCAAAACTGGAGTTTTTTCTTCTGAAAATGGGAACACCTACAGTTCTCCAGAGGGGACAGAAACCTGTGGGAAAGAAGGCCCACCCCTCAGAAGAATGCTGGCCCATTTTACAGGTACAGTCCTAGTTCTCTGTTTTTAACATGGGTCATTTAAGCATTCTTTTTTTTTTTTCATTATTTATTTTTAAAAGCAGAAGCAAAGTTTATTTGAAAATATAAAAGTGAAGAATGAGGGAGAAACTGGCTCTGCAGAGCAAGCTTGGGCAGAGTAAAAGAGGAAAAAGCAAGATAAAAGTACACCCTGCAGGATGCAGGGTGGGCGATCCTGAGGAACTCAACAGTCAAATTTAAGCATTCTTTGAATTCTCTCAACAGGTTCCTTTGTCTTAAGATCAGGTTTTTGCTCTTTACTTCCTCAACTAAGCTAATTTATGGACTTACGGTAGCCTTAAGGATTTTGGGGTGTAATGGGTCTAGAAGCAAAGAAGCATAATTTAACCATGTACTGCTGATATGGATATGCTTGAATAAGTTTGTTGCAGTCTTCTTAAAACTACAATTAAAAAAACTATATATATAATTGTCTTTGTCTCCTTTCTACCTATTTTTATTTCTTTTGTCTTACCTCATTACCCCTCCCCAGCCTTTAATTCTTTATTCTTAAGGGGTGTAGGGGGCTAAAGGTCCATCTTACAACTGCTTCAGGATAGGGGTGCCTAGCTAGAGATCAGAAGTCTCACTGGGACTAATTTAAAGAAGAAAAAGGAAGATGGGTTTTGTTGATGAACCATCATTCTTTGATAGTCGTGTGTCAACAGACATGTCCCCTTCCCCAGAGCCAGGGTTAGTGTTCCACACTGCTTCGTTTTCTTCTCTACATTCTGTTCAGTTTCTCCGATTTCTCTGTACTTTCTAGTCTTCCTGTCAGCTTGGCCCTACCCTGCCCTTTCCTTTTCTTTTGAGACAGGCTCTTGCTCTATAGTTTAGGGCTAGTCCTAAGCTCAATATGTAGCCCAGGATGTTCTTGAATTCATGGTAATCTTCCTGGCTTAGTCTCCTGAGTGCTGGAATTACAGGTGTCTACCATCATGCCTGCCTCCTGTTGCCTATTTTGATTCCCAGAGATTTACTTCTTTCTTATTTCACTAAGTTGTTGTTTTCCAAGAGTCTCAACTCCAAGTTCAGGAGAAGTTGTATTTTGCTGCTGGTCTTTCCTTGGACATTTTAAATCTCTCTTATTGCTCTATAAAACATACCTTACAATGATTCTCTGAAAGCACTATGAAGCTCTATCCTAAGGCCTTTTGTAGATCCCCCTTTGTGTTCCCACTGGGAATAATCACTATAAAGAAATGTGGAATGCCAAGATGTACACTATAGCCTCTGCAACTCTGGCTTCAGGCAGGCCCCAGACGTGGACCATCTGGGAAGGCAGTTTACAAAAAGTAGAAAAACTGGGTGTGGTGGTACACATCTGTAGTTCAAGTACTTAGGAAACAGAGGCAGGACGACTTTTTGTGCCCAAGAGTTTTGAGATCAGGCTGAGCAACACAGAGAAACCCTATCTCTAAATAAATTATATAAATAAATAAAGAGAAGTATTTTTTCTAATAATCCTGTTTTTAAGAAAGTGGTGCAGGTTTCAGGTAACAAAAGATTGGAAGCCGCTGGTATTCATCTGAGCAACCTAAAGGAGCTCTAGAAAGGTCAGGACAAGGTCTTGTGCTGAGTCTGGCAGGGAAAGCTGGAGAGAGCTGCACTGCTTTGTATTACAGAATAAAAATTTTTTTTTTTGGAACCGGGGATTGAACTCATGCCCTTGTGCTTGCCAGGCAGGCGCTTACATCACTGAGCTAAATCCCTGGCCCCACTACAGAAGAATTTAGGGTTCTCCAATTACAATCTCTAAGGTTGGAGAGGGTAGGAGCAGAAATGGTATAGAACAGGGGGAAAGGCAATCTGACTATAATGTGGCCTCAGTCTGAGATGTTATTGTCGGGAAGTCAGTGTGAAGTCTGCGAGCGACAGTTAAACTCACCCCCAGTACCAAGGGGGCGGGGTAATGACACACACCATAATATGAGTGAGTCTTGAAACATCTTGTTAAGTCAAAGAAGCCACTCCCAAGAAGGTAACTTACTGTATGATTCATTTATATGAAATGTCTAGAGAGAAATGGGTTCGGGAAAAGGTGGACTGGGATGAGATGTTTCAGTGGGTCCAGGATTTCCATTTGGGGTGATGAATCTGTTATGGAACTAAGTCGTAAAGATGTATGCACAACACTGTGAATGTGCCTAATGCCACTGAGCTGTTTATGCTATATTTATTTTGGCATAATTAAAAGAAAAGCCAGGTACTGTGCACCTGTAATTCCAATCTCAGCTACTCACGAGGCCAGCTCCAGCCACATAGTGAGACTCATCTAAAAAACAAAACAAAATAGCTGGGCATGGTGGTGCACACCCGTGATCCCAGCTCTTGGGAGGCCAAAGTAGGAGGATCACAAGTTTGAGCCCAGTCTAAGCAACTTAGACTCTGTCTCAAAATAAAATGAGAAGGGCTGGGTAAATATAGCTCAGTGGTAGAGCCCTTACCTAGCTCAAGGCCCCAGGTTTAATCCCCAGTACTAAAACAACAGTATCTGCCTTTGGGATAAAGGGAGCTATTCAAACGTTGTCAGTTTCTAGTTTCTAGTTTCTGTAAGGGAAACAAAGAGACAAGGAAAAAACTGTTTACCTGAGAGTTCCGTTTTCTCCTTTGTCCAGGCTGGTGAATCGGCTGTAGAGGCGAGTGATTTGACTGTGAGAAACTAAAGAGGGCACAATTAGTTCTAGTCAGGGAAGGAGGCCTCCATTCACACTGCACTCAACCCACATATACTTCTGGGCATGTGACATGGGGAGGTGTTGCTACTCTCAGTCATCGCCATACTGTCAAAGCAAAAAGCTTAAATGTTGAAGCACAGAAGGACTTAGCAAATCAAGAGCAGTCAAAACTGACTCTCAAGAATCATGTCTAGGCTTAATCAAGAACGTGTTAGGGATGTAGCTCAGTGGTGTGTGTGCTTGGCATGAGCAAGGCACTGGGTTTCACCCCCAACATCACCCCACAAATGTGTTAAATGTCAAATGGTTAATATTTAACAAAGCCAAATTTAGTTTAAAAAGAAATTGTGAGACTTTTACATTTCAATGCCGAGTCAGAGGCTATGAAAATGTATGCTTTGATTAAAAACTCATACCTAGCCGGGCGTGGTGGCGCATGCCTTTAATCCCAGCAGTCGGGAGGCTGAGGTAGAAGGAGCATTGTGAGTTCGAGGCCGGCTTGGGCTACAATGTGAGCGCAAGGCTGGCCTGAGCTACACAGTGCAACCCTGACTCAAAAAACCAGGGCCGGGAGTTTGGCTCAGTGACTTAAGCGCCTGTCTACCAGGCACGAGGTTGTGAGTTCAATTCCCGGTGCCGCAAAAAAAAAACCAAAAAACAACTCGTACCTATTAAATCAGCTTGTGTTTCAGGTTGGCACTGCTGGTTAGATAACCTGAACTGAATTAAAGACTGGGGAACAGCAAACAGATTCTATTATGAAAATCTAGTTGTGTCTGCACTAAACACTGGAGGTTTTATCTCTCCCCTTAGGACTAACCTAGGGATAAAAGATCACCACATCTTGGTATTGGCCTCTTTGCTATGACTGCATGAGCTCCACTGAGTTCCCAAGAAAGGAACCAGCTCTGAGGAAGCAAATAGGCAAGTCATAAAGTGGTCATGCTATCACTAGATGACATTTGCAAGACAGTGATTTTACTCTTTCATGTGGATTACCTCTGTAAATTCAGGAACAAGTAGACAATTAAAATGAGCTAATACTTGCAGGTATCCAATATAACCCTTTTTTTTTTTTTTGGTACAGGGACTCAAACTCAGGACCTCATGCTTGCAAAGCCGGTGCTGTTCACTGAGCTATATCCCTGGCTCAGTAAAACTTTGAAGTAAAAAAAGCATTTCTGGGAAAAAATTTAGTCTTTTGGCACTTTGGAAAGAACGGGTGCCCCCTCCACCCCAAAAAAACCCAAAACCTAGAGATCTGGGTGTAGTAGCGCACACTTATAATCCCAGCACTTGGGAGGCTGAGGTAGAAGGATTGCGGCAAGTTCAAGGCCAGCTTGGGCTACATAGTGAGTTCGAAGCCAGCCTGAACTACACAGCAAGACCCTGTCTCAAACATACACATGCCATCCCCCCCCACCCCCCACCCTTGGGAGAATGGTCATAGGTGAAAAGATCACAGCCAAAAAGGGTGGTGTGACAAATTTGGACTTTGTCCTAGGCTGCACTTTCAGGGGTGGCAGAAGTAGTTCTGGTAGTTGTACTCCTCCCTGAGCTCACATGGACTCCAAGTGTTAGGAACAATGGAACAAAGCAAACAAAGGCTGGGGCGGGGGCAGGAAGTGAGTGGCCCAGGGCTGAGAAGAGAGGACACGCTAGGAGGGCACTGTGACTACTGCAGCAATAGGTTTCGCCCTTGAAGAAGTGCTCTGTTCTGCACTAGAGCTCTAGGGTGAGCAGAGAACAGAGAGCAGAGAGAGAGAGAGAGAGAGAGAATCATTCCCATTCAGGGCAGAGCAGCAGGGGTCCAGCCACAAAGGAAGCAGAGGCAGACTGTTCTGACAGCCAGGCAGGTGTGAACAGCTCTCTGTGAATAGTACACACTTTGGTGAAGGTTGGGGACACAGATTCTGACTCCATTCATAACATCACTGCTTACGGCAAGGGCTCAGTAAAGGGGGTTATGTGCAGAGGATGAAAGGTAAATGCTGGCCTGGCACTGCAGGTTAGTTTAGTTACCTCATTGTCCTGACAAGGTGAGGCTGAAGGTACAGTTTCACTGCTGTGCTAATTACTTTCCCCCTTCCTCCTCTCTCTGCCAGTCATAACCGTGTGCTTTATTTATTTCGTACCACGGATCGAACTCACAACCTCGCGCTTGCCAGGCAGGCGCTTAGGCCACTGAGCAAAATCTCTTGCCCTATTTTTTGAGATGGTCTTACTATGTATGCAGTTCAGGGTGGCCTTGGACTCACTTTGTAACCCAGGCTGGTCTGAAACCCACAAGGATCCATTTGCCTCAGCCTCCCAAATGCTGGGGTTAAAGGTGAACGCCATCACCCCTGGCTACTCTGGACTGGCCTCAGGCCTCAAAAGCTACTCTTATACTAAAGTTGCCTTCAGTTTAGCAAAAATAAGCCAATTAAAGAATTAGTATTAAGTTTACCAAAAGATTTTTTGAAAAAACAGTATTTGTTTACAGTTCCAACACTGCTGTTTTTATTTTGGTTTACATGACATAATATCAGTCATCTGCATACTTTACATCACTGGAATAACTTGCTCGTCATTTAGTAGTTCATAATTTTTTCTATATTACCTTGGACTACTTTTTAATAACTACATATTTATTCCACTGGATCAGACTTCAGAATGTGGAGTATTATATACACTGGTACCTTGGTTCATGAACTTAATTCTTTCTACAATTCTGTGTTTTAGATTACTTTCCTTTAAGGAAAGCAATCAAATTGTATTTTTTTAAATATTCATTTCACTCCATGCACATGATAAAAATCCAAATGTACAAAAGAATACACAATGAACACTTTCCCTAATACTCTGATTCTCCATTTTCCTATAGCAGTGGTGGTGAATCTATGGCACTCCTGCCACAGAGGGCTGCTTCTATCATTTGAAGCTCTAAAGTGTTCATCATTACTGCCCTGGGCCATAGGCAAACACTATTACCAGTTTCTTTTGAGTCTCTTTAGATATAAATTCTCTCTCTCTCTCTCTTGTTTTTTTTTTTTTTTTTTTTTTTGGTACTGGGAATTAAACTCACGACCTGCTTGTTAGGCAGATGCTGTGCCGCTGAACTATATCCCTGGCCCGTGAGTCCCTCTAGAAATTCCCCAAATATATATATATACACATACATATATATGTATACACATATATACACATACATATATATGTATACACATATATATACATATATATACATATATATGTAACAATTTTTACAACTTTAAAATTGATAGGAATGTTATGATGCAGTCCTAGTCCAACTGTCAAATAAATGACTATTAAGCATCTTTTTAATCTAGATCATCATCCAAAAGAATGGATCAGTATGACTTTTTAAAACTCCCTTAGTAAGTACCAGTGTGGCTTTATAATCCCTTTTTTTGGGGTGGGGATGGAATCCATTTATGGCTGTTTGAATTTGTAATGTACCGTATGTTCACAAAAATATGTACATAAGTACTTCAAATAATCATGGAACTATTATCTTTCAGGATAAACTAGGCTATATGGAAATCAGTACAGAAATGTATAACCAAATGTCTGGCTTTTTTTTTTTTTTTTTTTTTTTGGCATAGAGTTGAAAACAGGGCCTTGAGCACTAGTAGGCAAGTGTTCTACCACAGAGCCACATCTCTAGGCCCAGATGTCAGCTTTTAACATTACTCAATATGGTCTGAACCTGTCTCCTACATTTCAGAACTAATGATATTATATCATTTAAAAAAGGTCTTTGTAAGGAAAGGAGAGAAAACTAGTCTAGATGCTAAATCCACCATGACAAAGAATATTAAGCAACCTCTAAGGTGAACCGATGGCATGCTGCTGCAGTGAACTGTTTGTATTCTTTTTTTTTTTTTTTTTTTTTTTTGTGGCACTGGGGATCGAACTCGCAGTCTCACGCCTGCCGGACAGGCACTTAAGCTGCTGAGCCAAACTTCCAGTACTGTTTGTATTCTTAAAAGCTCTAAAGGGTTCATCATTGCTGTTCTAAGGTATAGACCTTAGAATAACTCTCATCTACTTCTGTTTTTACGGTGCCCAGACTGTTCTCAAAACGTGTGTTTAAGGGATTCTGCTGCCTCAGCCTCCACCCAACCATCTTTCTTTCTTTCTTTCTATCTTTTCTCCTCCCCCTCCTCCCCCTTCTTCTTCTTCTTCTTTCTCTTTCTCTCTCTCTCTCTCTCCACAGGGTCTTGCTTTGCAGTTCAGGTTGGCCTCGAACTCACTATATAGCCCAGGCTGGCCTCGAACTCACAGTAAACCCCCTGCTTCAGCTTCCCTAGTGCCAAGATTACAGGCATGTACCACCATGATGGCTACCCAATCCACTTTGGTTTTTTTTTTTTTTTTTTGCGGCACTGGGGATTGAACTCACAACCTTGTACCTGTCAGGCAGGCACGTAAGCTGCTGAGTCAAACTCCTGGCCCTGGTTTTTTGAGGCAGGGTCGCACTGTGTAGCTCAGGCCGGCCTTGAGCTCGCGTTGTAGCCCAAGCCGGCCTCGAACTCACAATGCTCCACCTACCTCAGCCTCCCGAGTGCTGAGATTAAAGGTGTGCCCCAATCCACTTTTAAAGCAGGTACAAAACCTATGTGCAGAAAGGTTTTAGAAGTACACAAATGACAGCACTCGGGAGGCTGAGGTAGGTGGAGCATTGTGAGTTCGAGGCCGGCTTGCGCTACAACGTGAGCGCAAGGCTGGCCTGAGCTACATAGTGCGACCTTGCCTCAAAAAACTAGGGTCGGGAGTTTGGCTCAGTGGCCTAAGCACCTGTCTGGCAGGTACGAGGTTGTGAGTTCAATCCCCTGTGCCACCAAAAAAAAAATAAAATAAAATAAAGAAGTACACAAATGAGGCAGGATACACTAGTCATTCTCACTAGAAGGCACTACATTAGCCAGACAGAGTGCCCCAAACCTCACTTTTGGTAATCCAAAGAAGTCCCAGGAGTTGCCAGATACTCTCAGAAAAGACTGCATTTCACATAGACATGCCTTGAATGAAGCTATACTTTCTCTCCACTGATAGGCATACAATTATTTAATATTGTTGAAGATTATTTAAAGAACCCTGCTAATTTCTGACTATAAATCTTTTCTGCTATCATTGTCTTATGCTCAGAGCAGGAAGGCAATGCACTGAAGTGCCAAATAGCAAGGTGGAATGAAAGAGGGAAAAAGGAAAAGGAAAAGGGAGCCAGGTGTGGTGACACATGCCTGTAACCCCAGCACTTAAATAAAAAAGCACTGCTCAGTACAAAGGCCCTGGGCTCAATGGCCAGCCAGTACTTGGTGGGGGAGGGTAACATGAAGAGCAGTTATTTTGTCCTTGTTTTTAACTTAAATCTGTTTTCGTTTTTTGGGTTTTTTTTTTTGGTTTGTTTGTTTTTGGTCTGTTTTGTTTGAGACAGGGTTTCACTATGCAGTTCAGGTTGGCCTTGAACTCACTCTGTAGCCCAGGCTAGTCTTTTTTTTTTTTTTTTTTTTTTGCGGCACTGGGGATCGAACTCACAGCTTCACACCTGCCAGACAGGCGCTTATGCCACTGAGCCAAACTCCCAGCCCTAGTTTTTTGAGGCAGGGTCGCACTATGTAGCTCAGGCCAGCCTTGGGCTCGTGTTGTAGCCCAAGCGGGCCTCGAACTTACAACGCTCCTCCTACCTCAGCCTCCTGAGTGCTGGGATTAAAGGTGTGCGCCACCACACCGGCTGCCCAGGCTAGTCTTGAACTCAGTGTGATTCTCCTGCCTCAGCCTCCAGAGTGCTGGGATCTGTACAGGCTGTAGACCACCACATCCAGCCTATCCTAAATCTAAACACAAAAGACAACCACAAGGTAAAGCATAGGAGTGCAGCCAAGGGTAACAGGGTAAATACTGACTGCATTTAAAGCTTGTACTCCTAACCATTCCTCCTGAACACTCCATGCCCAAACATTTCCCCTGATGGCAAGGCTTCAAGACATATTTTATAAAACAGACAAATATGACCTATTTTCTTATAATTGGGGAAATACTTCACAGAATTATTGTCTGTTCTCAGGTGTGATAATAGTGTTGTGGTTATGTAAGAAAAATTCCTTTTCTAAGGAGATGCACACAAAAATAGCTAGGGATGAAGGGTTCTAATATGCTGCAACTTTCAAACTGTTCACCAAAAAAGTCTGTAACTCAGGGACATGGGTGTAGTACAGCAACAGAGTGCATGTTTAGCATGAGTGAGGTCCTCAGTTCCATCCCCAGTACACTTATGTACACACATGCAGACACACAAAAGAAAAAAAATTTAGACAACTCTGATAAATTTAGTTCATTGTAAGTTTTCCTTCTCACTACAACCTAAATTACCGGTACCTTCTCTTTCATAATAACAATGCCTATAACACACCTATCACTCTTTTATAGTATAGGATTTTGTAATTTTTCTTTCCTGTTAAACATAGACTGGGAGGCTGAGGCGAGAGGAACGCAAATTCAAACCCAGTCTGAATAGCTTAGCAACTTGGCAAGACCCTGTCTCAAAATAAAATACAGACGTCTGGGAATGCACTTCAGGGTGAAGGCTTTATTTTCGATCCCAAATACAACAACCAAAAAAAACAAAAGAAAGAAAGAAAGAAAAGGGCAGAGACTCAGTTTATACCTTTGCAACTGCTTCTGGGGTCAATTATCCTCTGAATGACTACATCAGGTGGTCATGGTTGATCACCACAGTTCAAGACCAGCTAGGGCTACACAGCGAGTTCAAGGCTAGTCTGGACTGCAAAGCAAGATATTGTCTCAAAAAAAAAAAAAAGAGAGAGAGAGAGAAAACACCAAACTCTCAAATATTCCACACTTTGGACCTTCTCCTACCAAAAAAATAAAAAAAACGTCCATAGGGTTTTACTCACTGAATGGCACGTGGTTACTTCTTAGACTTTCTGGTAACAAATGGGAAGAGAACTGTGGACTAGAACTAGAAAAATACAGAGCTTTAAAGTCTACTTAACCCCAAACCAGCTAAAGATAATAGCATTTCCGTCTCACTGGAGACAAGATGACAGGGTCTTCTACGGTGACAGAACCTTCAGACAGTAAGGTATGGCATGGCAGGACATGAAGGGGTCCTCCATTTGGAGGCAGTAGCAGTCAGAAACTGGGCTTCAGGAAACTGTTTTCAAGTGATTGCGTTTGCCAGGCTTGTGTTCTTTGTTAAGTAGAGAGAAACCCACACCCTTCATATCATCACTACACCCTTTCAAACAAACAGAACCTCATCAGTCAGTACAGTTTACTTCCTAAACCTGTTGGAACACCCTCACCCAACACCATGACTCAAACCAGAATGCAGAGACTAAAAATAAATCAATCTGCATTCATCAGGATTTAGTTGGCACGAACTGTTTCTCATAATGAAGGTTTTAAGTAACTCATGGTTATTGCTATAGTTGAGAACTAAGGGTAGAGATTATAGAAACTCTCAAGACATTTGTGTCCTTCCTCCAATTACATCTTTTATTAAAATGAACTTCATAAAGATGTAGAGTTGCTGGGTGTGGTGGCACATGCCTGTAATCTCAGCACTTGGGAGGCTGAGGCAGAAGGATCACTGTGATTGTGAGGTCACCCTGAGCTAACTGGCAAGACCCTGTCTCAAAAAAAAAAAAAAAGGTAGAGCCATCCATGGTGTCCCATGCCTGTACTTCCAGCTCTTGGAGACAGGCAGAAGGATTGCTGAGAGCTTGAGGCCAACCTGGACTACACAGTAAGTTCAAGGCCAGTGTGAACTACAGTGAGTCCAAGGCCAGCCTGAACTACATAGTGAGACTTGCCTTAAGAAAACAAAAATGAAAATAAAAATGAACAAAAAAAGTAGAGATGCCAGCCAGGCATGGTGGCAATGTCTGCAATCCTGGAGGCTAAAGCAGGAGGATCACAAGTTTGAACCCAGTTTGGGCAACTCAGAGATTGAGTGAGACCTGGTCTCAAAAAACAACAACAACAACAACAACAAAAGGTGGGGTGAGGTAGGGGATGTAGCTCAATGCAAAGCCCTAGGTTCAAACCCTAGCACCTATAGCTCAGTGGTAAAGCACTTGCCTAGCATGTATGAGGCTCTGAGTGGAAGCCCCACCACTGAAAAGGAAAAAATAAATTCAAACCCCAGTACCAAAAAAATAAAAAAAGTGAAAAGCAGCAGAAGACAATCTAGCAAATGTGTTATACCAACACAAAGTGTTTCTTAAACTGTGAGAAATATCAGGCTTTCTATTCTACTTAGAATAGAACAACAAAACTGGCTGACACAGAACTGACAAAACAATATCTGTACTTGATTCCTAATACCTATTAAAAACAGGAAAAACATAAAATGCTGCCACCTCCCCAGATATATAGCTCTAAACACAGTTTCTGTTTATTTGTTTTTGAGACATGGTCTTGCTGCCCAAGCTGGGTCTGAACTCACCCAAACTGGCTTTGAACTCTAGGCTCAAATGATCCTCTTGCCTCAGCTTTCCAACTGGCTTAGACGGTGTTTATAGCTAGTACATATAAATGTATTTTCCAAAATCAATGACAGCTCTGCTTGGTTCAAAATTATAACATTGGGCTAGGGATTTAGTTCAGTGGCGGAAGCGCCTGCCTGGCAAGCGCAAGGTTGTGAGTTCAGTCCCCAGTACCAAAACAAAACAAAACAACAAAATTGTAACAACCAGCTCTATGTGGTGGTACACACATGTAATCCCAGCACTTTGGGAGACTAAAGCAGGAAGAGTGAAAGTTCGAACTTGGCCTGGGAAATTTAGGGACTTGGCCCTATCTCAAAAAAATTTTTCTTTTTTGTTTGTTTGTTATTGAGGCAAGGTCTCCCTATGTAGATCAGGCTGACCTTGAACTCACTATGTAGCCCAGGCTGGCTTGAAACTCATAGTGACCCTCCTGCCTCAGCCTCCCAAGTGCTGGGATTACAGGCATGTACCACCATGCCCAGCCTTGAAAACATTTTTTATTTTTATTTATTTATTTATTTATTTATTTATTTATTGTGGCACCAGGGATTGAACTCACAACCTTGCGCCTGTCAGAAAACATTTTTTAAAGGGGGAAGGGATTGGGGTGTAGCTCAATGCAAAGGTCCTAGGTTTAAAATTCAGTACAGGAAAAAAAAAAAAAAAGAAAAAGAAAAAAGAAAAAGAAAAGGCTGAAAATGTAGCTCAGTGCCAAGGCACTGAGGTCAAACCTCAGTGCTACCATAAATAAATAACTAAACACTAACATCTTCATAGCACTTATATCTAACACTATTCTAAATGGTTTACAAAATTTATGTCACATATAGGCATAAGAAGCCTATAAAGATCCTGGGCAAGAAAAGACAAGGTGGGGGTATCACAATCCCTGACTTGAAATTATACTATAAAGCTACTGTGATAAAAACAGGGTGGTACTGGTGAAAAAAAAAAAGACCCGAAGATCAATGGAACAGATTAGAAGATGCAGAAACAACTGCAGACACACTAAGCCACCTTATCTTTGACAAAGGTGCCAAACACATTCACTGGAGGAAAGACAGTCCAATAAATGGTGCTGGAAAAACTGGCTCTACACATGCCAAAGATTAAAACTGTGTCCGTATCTTTCACCATGCACTAAGCTAAAATCAGAATGGATCAAAGATCACAGTATTAAAACAGAAACATTAAATCTGCTGGAAGATAAGAGTAGGCAAAACTCTTGAAGACATTGGTATAGGCAAAGACTTTATAAACAAAACCCAGATTGCACAGGAAATATCACAAAGAATCAACAACTGGGATCTCACCCTACTGAAAAGCTTTTACACAGCAGGAGAAACCACCAATGAAGTGAAGAGACAACCCACAAGGTGGGAGAGAATGTTTGCCAGCTGTTCTTCAGACAAAGGATTCCTATTGACAACATATAAAGAACTCAAAAAATCAGTACTCCCAGATTTAAAGACCTAACCCAAAAACAAGCATCTGAGATGAATACACTTCTCAGATGAAGAAATACAAATCGCAAATAAATATGTGAAAAAATATTCAACATCACTGGTCATTTGAGAGATGCAAATTAAAACACTGAGATTCTACCTCACCCCAGAAACATTGGCTAGTATCAAGAAATCAAGCAATAACAAATGCCGGAGGGGCCGCGGGGAAAAAGGAACCCTTGTCCACTGTTGGTGGGAATGCAGACTGGTGCAACCATTGTGGAAATCAGTGTGGAGATTTCTCAAAAACCTAGGATTAGAGGTCTCATTCAACCCAGCCATTGCCCTTCTCGGTATTTTCCCAAAAGAATTAAAATCATCATACCACAATGACATATGTGCACCCATGTTTATAGCAGCACAGTCTGTAATAGCCAAAGCTTGGAAACAACCTAAATACCCATCGACTGAGGAATGGATAAAAAAAGATGTGATATTTCTGTATAATGGAGTACTACTCAGTCATAAAGAAGGATAAACTAGAGACTTTTATAGATGCAACTTGAGAACATACTCATTAGTGAGATAAGACACACGCAAACATTGTATTGTTTCATTAGTGTGACAAGTTTAAAGAAAAAACATGTATCTGTGCATGCATATTTATATCAACAAATTGTTAAGACAGTTATACTACTGATTTCTCTGAGTTCACTGAAGAGAAAGATTTGTGCTAATATTGTCCAGACAACTGAATGCAGATGTCTTATGCTCTGGGTGAATGATTTGGGGATGACAATGCACAATTATGTACCGATGTTGCCCCCTGATTGACACGTTTTGAAATTTTGTTGTAGTTTCTTTTTTCTTCTTTTTTTTCTTTCTTTTTATCCTTGAATAACATGGATTTGAGGGGCTGGGGATTTAGCTCAGTGCCACAAGTGCCTGCCTGGCAAGCATGAGGTCGTGAGTTTGATCCCCGGTACCCAAAGGGAAAAAGAAAGTAGATTTGAAAAAAATAAAATAAAATAAAATAATTTAATCAGAAAAAAAATCCTATAAAGTAGTTATTATTACTATTCTTATTTTTCAAATGAAGAAAATGAGGCTTGTAGGTAATTCTCATCTAGCATTACTTTTCCAAATATTCAGTGGCTAAATCAACTAACCAAATGACTTCTAACCAAATTTATGACAAAATAGTTAAATATAATCAATTCTAATGCAAAGCTTTCATATTGAATACAAAGTTGGTTCTCCTCAACGATACATTTTCTAATTGGTAAAGGGAGTAGTAAAATGTCTAGTATTTGTTTCTAATGTGTTTCTGACTGCTAGTTCCCTAAATAATTCATTCTCAAACAAGGGACAGATGAAAATAGGATAAATTCCATCTGCCTAAACAACCCTATGTATTATTTTTAATTTTTCTAAATATTCTGCATCAAACTAAAATTAATGCTTTAAGAAACAACTTTGATATGCACGAAGTAGATAAACTGATGGTTCAACTCCCAGGGTGGAGGAACAACTTTGTAGCAGGGTGGGAAAGACTTTCTGGAAGCTACCCCAAAATACCCTAGGTTACTTTATCCAAATCTAACCTGCTCTCACATGCACTAAGGCCCAATTTCTGTCTTCCACATGGCCAGCACAAAGACTCTTTCCTTCTTTCATCTTCCATCTGATCAACCTTCCCTATGGAGGTGGGTGCCACAGAATTTCAGCTTCCTTATGTCATGATGCTAATCAGAAATCTCTCAGGTTTTACTCCCCAGCAGGATGTGGGTGTTTCTTTGTCACCATCTGCTCTGAGTATCCAGTATAATGAATACTGAACACAGACACTGCACAAATTCAGTAAGTCCTTGTTTCTTGAGGCTTTTGGGCCTCATACATCGCATTTGATTGATTCTGACTGAGAACCAACCTCATGCCTCTGCCTCCTGCCTCACTCTGCCAACCAGGAAAACAGCTCTTCTACAAGTGGTCAGTTCTGTTTGTCCACAAGACTCGTGGCAAAATAGCCCACAGTCCTATAGGAATCCAGGCCCTTTCATTTGATCAAACATAAATAAACCAGAAGGGGATTATTTCCCCCTTCAATCTGAGTAAAAAACAGCTTTCTTTATCCTCACTATGATTTACACTTCCTCATTATGTGACTATTTTAAGCACAAATGCTTTAATTCGGGTGTCACCCTAGACCTACAGTAGTCATTATATTTACAAGTATGACCAGAGGTCATGGTGACAAAATGTAATAAAATGCTTGCTGAATCCAAACTGATATTTCTAGTCCTGGAGTCAGAATAAGCCATAAAATGACCATAAGGTTATGTGGTTAAACAAGTACTGCAAATTATAATTAGCTAACCACTTTCCAACATTTCTTAGGGGGTGACATCATCATGGCTAAGGGTCTTTTTGAGACAGGGTCTTGCTATGCAGTTCAGGCTGGCTTTGAGCTCACTTTGTAGTCCAGGCCGGTCTCAAACTCACAGCAATCCTCCTGCCTCAGCCTGCCTCAGCCTCCAGTGCTGGGATTACAGGCATGTGCCACCACGCCTGGCTCAGGGCTAAAGGTCTTTATGGAGAGGCTGATGGTCTTGTGTTAGGAGATGATGAAGGAAGTAAACCCATCTGACAAGAGGTGGGACTAGATACCATCTCTTCCAAGAAATGGAGGGAGGGAGGAGGGAGAGAAGAGGAACATACTGTGTAGGCAATTCAAACATCATGTACAGGTTCCAACTCCCCATGATGAATGTAATCATACACACTGGGGTGAGGTAGGAGGATCACGAATAGTTCCAGGCCAGCCTGGGATACATAGTGACTACAAAGCCAGTCCGAACTACATATCAAGACTGTCTCAAAAGAAAAAGAAAAAAATGTGGAATTTGTTAGAAACCACAGGACAGCTTTTGATTTATTCCAGGCCACTACTTCCTGAGTAATTCTGTAGTTCCCCCAGGACTCCTCAGTACTGCTTATGGGCCACCAAGTTATTTGGTATGTCATTATCAAATACAAGTATCATAAAAGACATAGCATGCAGAACTCTTAACTCGACAAATCATAAAGGAAATACTACATGCATCAAAAAGGCTATACCACATATTGCATTATCAAGGGTTATTCAAAATATGACAGTGTCTCATAGAGCTTCTCAATTCCAAAGCCCTGTTGCTCCTTTGTTCTGGTTAAGGAGAAAGAGACTATACTACAGAAAATCAGTTTCTAGTACAAATTTACCCTGAGATTTTTGGAGTACATCCAATTTCAATAGCGACTGTTTTATGCAGTAGGGCAGTAGAAATCAATACGTGAATTTAGGACAGCAAGTATGCTCGGTGTTGGTTGGTCCTAGTACCCTGGTATTTTTCTGATTGTTTAAAGCCCAGCAGTCACCGGATCATGGCTCTCAAAGCTCGACCTCACGATTTTGCTTTATGAGTTTATTTTTCCAGTTTGTGACAAGAATTTGTGATTTCCCTACAGTTATCAGTGGTTTTAGGTCCTTGCCTAAAAACGTTACAGAAACAGGTTATATTTTCTACAGGACCCATTCAGACTTCCTAAATTCGTTACTCGGGCTTTACCTACCGGTCAAGATGTCTCTCCATAAGGAAGGATAGTTGGATGGCGGATGAAGGGAGTTTGACAACTTTCATGGGCAGGGAGTGCATCAAGATTCCCAACTCCGAGGGAAAGGACAGCCCCACAGGAGCCGCAGCCTGGCTCCCGCGAGCTACAGCCGGATGGACAGGTCCTCCAGTCCTTGGTCCCCGGCGATTGAGGCTACCCAAGACCCCTCAACGTTAAGGCACCCCAAATCCAGACCTCGGCGACAAGCGCGCTCGGTCCCGAGGCCGGCCAAAGGCGCCGGGCCGCGTTCCCACCCGTCAAACCCAACTCACAGCCAGTCTCCTTCTTGATCTCCTCGAGCTCTTCGTCCCGCAGTAACGTGGAGGCCCGAGACCCCATTACCGTGCCAGGAACTCCTCCGGGAGCAGCGGCGCCCGAAGCGACGGCGGCAGAAAGGAGGGAATGAGGGAAGAAAGGGCTAGGGGTCAAGAAGGGAGAAGGCAGCGTTTCGTTGCGGACCTGGGCGGGAACCCAGGGGCGGCGCGCGGGGGAGGGCGGCTAGGGGACCAGCCAATCAGGAGCGAGGCTGCGGCCTGCGCCGGAGCCGACGTCTACACTCTGAGATCCAGCCCCAAACAGAATCAGCCCAGCGCCAGCTGGAGACAAGGCCCCGCCCCCGGAACCGCGGCTAGCGCCGGCCTTAAAACAGCAACGCCACTGTGGCGCTAGTCGCCGCAATTAAAAGGGCAACTCCACTTAGGTACAGTGTCGTCGCACACTGCGGTTTGTCACAAGACCCTAACACTGGAATCCCACTCTACAGGTGGGAGGGACTGCGAGAGAAGTAATAAAAACACAAAACTTCGCATGGAGAACTGTACGCTGGAGTCGCGCTCCATCTGTGTGGCAACCCTCTTTCCGCCCAGCCGCAGGGGGCGCTGGGGAGCCGGCCTCGGGACCGCATGCCGATTGGCTCCTCCGGAGTGGCGTCTGGACGTTCCGCCCCGCTGCGTCGCTTTGTGGCCTGGGCGCCTCAAGACGGTTATTTGGTAACCGCCGCTGGGTGTCAGCGAGCGCCCGGAGATTTCCGACTAACCGCGGCTCCCCTGTTAGTTGTCGACTGCAGTTCACGAATGCATCATTTGACTGAAATCAAGGTCCGGATGCCCCAGACTTTCTGGGAAGGGTTACCCTACGGGTGGAGGAGAGGAAATTGACAGGCCGAGAGACCGCCCCGTCGTTTGGAGTTTGTCTTAATGAGGAATTTTGCATTTTGTTACGTATTGTGACATACATTTTTTTTTTTTTTTTGGTCTTTTTAAGACGGGCTCACTATGCAGTTCTGGCTGGCCTTGAACTCACTTCGTAGCCCTGGCTGGTGTCAAACTCACAACCATCCTCCTGCCTCAATCTCCCGAGTGCTGAGATTACAGGCGTGCACCACCTCGCCAGGCTGACATATTCTTGATGAAAAAATTGAAAGCCGCGGGACGTGGTGGCGCACGCCTGTAATCCCAAGATTTGGGAAGCTGAGGCAGAAGAATAGACGCAAATTTCAGACCAGCCTGAGCTACCTAGTGAGACCCTGTGCCAAAAACAAAAAACCAGTTGAAAACCACCAATTAAATTAGTACCCTGTCAGGTGAGCTTCTCTCTCCCGCTCGCGCTCTCTCGCTCTGTGTTTTGTTTTCTCTCTCTCACGCTCGCGCTCTCGCTGTTTTTTTGTTTTTGTTTTTGTTTTTTTTTTTTTGTTTTTTTGTACCGGGAATGGAACTCACAACCTTGTGCTTGCCAGGCAGGCACTGTGCCGCTGAGCTATATCCCCAACCCCCGGGTGAGTGAGTATTTTTCCAGGCATTTTACAAACTCTCGTAGGCATCTTTTTCAAATGTCAATATATTCTTGCACTTGCTATTTCGTTTCTATGAAGGTGTATCTGTTAGGGGCTTTTCCTATTTTATGTCCTCCTTTGTTTTTGTGAGAAAAAAAAAAGCCCCCTCCCCTTTTCCTGTTGGATTAACTTGAACAAAGTAGTTTTCTTAGGCTGTCTAGTGATTCGTTCTCCTGTACCTTCTGGATGTACAATGCTTGGTCTTACATTAGACCACAAACATCCTTCTCGGAGGGGCCTGGTTTTTGTTTAGGTTCCATTAGGTGGCTTGGGCAGGTGCTGTAAATCTCTAAACCTCTATCTTTGATATTTAGGTTACAGTTGTTGCGAGTAACAAATAATTGTGAAAGCATTTGACCTTAAAATAGACTTAAGGTTATAATATAAAAAATGCTATGTAATGTCCCATTTCTCTACTAGAACTAGTCTCTAGTTATTTCATCACTGTATTTTACTTAAATTGCAAACTTCACTGGTTGGATTTTCCTAGTGTGGCAAAGATAAGCAACTTTTAAATTTAAAGCACTGAGCCGGGCGTGGTGGCACACGCCTTTAATCCCAGCACTCGGGAGGCTGAGGTAGGCGGAGCGTTGTGAGTTCGAGGCCGGCTTGGGCTACAGCGCGAGCGCAAGGCCTGCCTGAGCTACATAGTGCGACCCTGCCCCAAGAAAACCAGGGTTGGGAGTTTGGCTCAGCAGCTTAAGCACCTGTCTGGCAGGTGCGAGCCTGTGAGTTTGATCCCCGGTGCCGCAAAAAAAAAAAAAAAAAAAAATTTAAAGCACTGTTAAACATTTTTCTAGGGCTCTAAATACAAGGTATCCAAACAACAGAATTGTTACCTAAGATACTTAAAAAAGAAAGGATTAATCTTTTAAATTACAGTAGCACTAAAGAAGTTAAAGAGTGTCTACTCTAAATGATAAATTATTTCTATGAGGTAGAATTTTTTCTTTGGAAATCCTGCACTGTGATTGTAATCTTCCCCAGGCAGGGTTGTTTGATCACAGAACTACATTCCCAGCCTTTATTAATTAACTGACTTAATTTTCATGGCACTGAACCCAGGGCCTCACAAATGATAGGCAAATATTTACCACTGAGCTACATCTCCAATGCCTTTTTTATTTGAGAGACACAGTCTCATTAAGTTACCCAGCCTGGCCTTGAACCTGAGATCCTCCTGCCTCAGTCTCTGGCGTAGCTAGGATTACAGATGTGCACCATTGTGTCTGTCTTCTTGTAATTTTTTTTTTTTGGCACCAGGGATTGAACTCACAACCTTGTACCTGCCAGACAGGTGCGTAAGCCACCAAGCCAAACTCCCACCTCTAGTTTTTGAGGCAGGGTCACGCTATGTAGCTCAGGTCGGCCTTGTGCTCGCGTTGTAGCCCAAGCCGGCCTCAAACTCACAATGCTCCACCTACCTCAGCCTCCTGAGTGCTGGGTTTAAAGGCATGCGCCACCATGCCCGGCTGATGTCATTTTTAATAAGAATGAAAACCATTAAAAACAAAACTGATACCAGCAAAAATATCTGCCAACATATGAAATGTCTGGTTTGTGACCTCTTCTGGATCTAGCCTCTTTTGGGTTAATAACATTTTCAGAGTTCAATGCTCTTACTAACAAAAGAAGAAGTAACTTAGAACTATAAATTTGTGCATTACCAACCTGCCTACCATGTTACTGTGCAAGCAGCATTGCACACCACCCTGACCACAGCTCTGGGACTAGGCTGCTGTGGTTTCATCAACCAGTCCTGTGTAGCCTGACACATCAACTACCACATACCACACACTCAAATCTTCTTGGAAAGTGAAAATGCAACATGCTTATGTTTAAAAATTACAAGAAGAAAGCCGGGCATGGTGGCACACGCCTTTAATCCCAGCACTCGGGAGGCTGAGGTAGGAGGAACGTTGTGAGTTCGAGGCCGGCTTGGGCTACGACGCGAGCGCAAGGCTGGCCTGAGCTACACAGTGCGACCCTGCCTCAAAAAACCAGGGCCGGGAGTTTGGTTCAGTGGCTTACGCGCCTGTCAAGCAGGTGCGAGGTTGTGAGTTCAATCCCTGGTGCTGCAAAAAAAAAAAAAAAGACATACGTGGGCTGGGCATGGTGATGTTCACCTGTAATCCCAGCATTCAGGAGATTGAGGCAGGAGGATCACCAGGAGTTTGAGGGCAGCCTGAACTGCATGTGAGACCCTGTCTCAAAAAAAAAAAAAAAAAAAAAAAGACATTTATGTGTTATTAAAATGCCTCTAAATGTCTAGCTTGTTACATTTGGCTACAAAAGGAGAGGGGATACTATGCTTATTTCATAGACAAACTAAACCTGTTTTGCCCAAAGTCTGAACTGTGACAGTTGGTCCTTGCAGTGGACCTTTTCTCATTAGTGTTTTGAAAAGATGAAAAAACTCAATTATCTGTGTTTTTATTCTTATCTTACAGATATGGGGAAAAGGACAGTAACCATACTCCCCAAATCATAGATCTTTTTATTGATTTTGAAATGTTTGAATGTTTACAGAAGATTATTTGAAAACTGCTTTTGGAATCAAAGAACATGGATCCCAGCAGTGACTACCATTTCCTCAATCAGATTTTGTGGAGGAGAGTGAAACTCACTGTAGTTTCTGGCATCTTCGAAGGCGTGCTCCAGCATGTGGACCCTAATAAGATTATTGTCCTGAAGAAAGGTCTTGTTCAATTTTCCTACTCTTTTATCTCTTTTAAGAGGTTAATGACTTAGTGTGAGTGATGGCTTTGGGCTCATTAGCAATCGAGAGAGTGCAATTATTTCATTTTAGGGGAAGGTTACAGGAAAATTACTGTTTTCTGTAATAGAGCAATACGTCTGCATATGCTGATTGGTTGGTTTTTTTGAAATAGGGTCTTGCTATGTACTCCAGGCTGGCCTTGAACTCACAACGATCCTCCCGCCTCAGCCTCCTAAGTGCTGGGATTACAGGTGTGTGCCACCACATCTGGTCCATTTCTTTACTTTTATTGACTTGATAGTGGACGTTTTCATTGGGTACTTTCATTAATTTCTCTACCTATGCATCTTAAAACTAAAAGTAACTACTCTGTTAAAATTGCTCTTTGTTTCAATAGGCAAAGCACAAAGATAGTTAATTTTTCTCTTAGAAGTAAGCTGCTGAGCAGTTCAGTGGCTAGAAAAGTGGTGGCTGCAGCCTTATGCTCTTGCTCTGCCACCTCAGTGACTATCTGCCATTCTCATGGGTCACAGGGTAGTCTGCATCTCTCAGCTTCACTTCTAGCTTCTCAGGACACATTTGTCCAGGTATTGTGGTACCTGTGTATAATTCTAGCACTCAGGAGGCTGAAGCAGGAGGATTACTGCAAGTTTGAAGCCAGGTGGCCTGGAGTACATAGTGAGTTCAAGATCAGCCTGACCTATATAGGGAGCTCCTGTCACAAATCAACTTAAAAAAAAAAAAAAAGAAAAGAAAAAAAGAAAAAGGAAACAGCTGAGGAACAGAGAACTGGAAGAGATGCTCAGGGAAGTATTGGGGAGGGATGTGGCCCTTACACTCATTCCCTGGTGTACCAGCCTACCAGCACATGCCAGTGTTCACTGTCTTGGAAATTCCAATATATAAAGTTTGTGGATGGACTTGGCGGCGCACACCTGTAATTCCAGCACTCAGGACACTGAGACAGGAAGATTGCTACAAGTTTAAGGCCAGCCTGAACTGCATAGTGAAACCCTGTCTCAAAAAGCCAAAGCGGGGGAAAAAGGTTTCTACTCACCTCAATTATTAACTTGCTGAGTAGTTGTTTTCCTTGCATGATAAATTTCAAGTTTACAATGGAAACAAATTATAATGGTGTTTGAAAGATTAGTTTTGGTGTTAGACCATATTTTGAGTTAAAATAGGCTTTCATGGGCTAGGATGGGACTACAGCAGGCTTTTGCAGCATTAATTCATTAAGTAATATTTTATTGGTTGTTTTACACCCCAGGTACTATGCTTGGTACCAAGAATACAGATCAGAATAACATGGTCTCAATCCTCAAAAAACTTAGTCTATAAGGAGACAAATATGTAAACAAGTCTAACAGACCATGATCATCTCTGATAGAGGGAAGCCAGGTGCTTTGGAAAGAGTCCTGCACATTTACATCTTGGAGTGCTTGGGTGAGGATGCTGGGGAAGGGCCCAAAAGGAGAAATTGACAGAGAACTGCATCTAGGTGCATAGGAATTCGCAGTGCAGAGGGGAAGGTTGACTCAAGCATGTGATCATTAAACCCCATTTGTACAGCAGAATCACCTGGGGCACACGTTAAACATTGTGCTGGGCCCTGCTTCCAGAGCTCTCATTCTCAAGTCTGGATGGGCCTAAGTGTTTGCAGTTATAGCAAGTTTTCCTGTGATGCCAGTCTTTGGAGCCACATTTCACAAGGATCATTGTTTTGAGTAAAAGTAATAGAATGTCTAAATATGCAGAGACCTAGAAACTTGGCGCCTTTAGAAATCCTAAGTAGAGGAGAGATGAGTCTTGAGATGTAAGCAGGGGACAGCAGAAGGACCTCACATATTTAGGGTTTGAAAACTACACTGAAAGCAGAGGAAAGATGTGAAAGACTCTTGAAGGGGGAGGCATATGAATTTCCAGGTTGGTCGCCTATAAACCTTTATGCTATGCCAGGACCAGTCCTCTCAGCTACTGGAGTGAACCTGGAGAGTTACTCCAGTGGCTTAAACAAATGAGTTTATTTCTCATACAAAAGAAAGTGGGCTGCTGTGGTGCTCCCAGAGTCATCTTTCTGCCCCTCTCCTTAGCACATACACAACTTCAAAGCCATAGGTCATGTGACAGCTGACGGAGTTACAGATTAGAGGACAAAGAAAAGGGGAGAAGGAAGAATGCTCCTCCCATCTAGTCAGTCCCCTTGAAACCATGTCCTAGTTGTACAGCAGGCCAGCTATCTGCAGGGGAGACTGGGCAGGCTGCCCATGTGAATAAATGGCATTGAGCAGATAAGCAGCTTGTTCCCTACAGCATTCATCCCAGGTGAAATAGTTTGGAGTTTTTGTTTTTAAACTTTAATTACATAGATTTTAAATAGTTGACAAGTATATCATGTACACTGTATTTTTAAATTTGCTTAAGCAGTGGTCCTGAGCCATTGCTCAAGTCAGCCTAGTTATTCTCCCACCTTAGTCTCCTGTGTATCTGGAACTACAAGTGGGCACCGTTGCAACTGGCTACTGTTTTTTGTTTTTGTTTTTGTTTTTGAGACATGGTCTTGCTATGTAGTTCAGGTTGGCCCTGAACTCACTGTGTAGCTCAGACTGGCCTCAAACTTGAAGTGACCCTTATGTCTCAGCCTCCTGAGTGCTTGAATTATAGGCATGTATCACCGTGATACGCCTTTTTTATTTTTAGGCTAATTATATTAACCTAGTAAGAAGTGTATTCTCACCGGGTAGGCTAGCATTCCCCTGTAATCTCAGTACAGTATTAAGAAAGCTGTGGCAGGAGAATAGTAAGTTTAAGACTACTCTGGGCAAATTAACAAGACCCCATCTTGAGATATACAAAGAGTTGGAAATCTAGCTCACTGCTCCCTGGGTTCAGTCCTCACTGCCAAAAACAAAAGAAAAAAAAGTATATTCTCTGCTACTTAAATCTTCAATTTAATGAGTATTTTACTTTTTTATTTTTATTTTTTGGTACCAAGAATCAAACTCAGGACTTTATGCTTGCCAGGCAGGCGCTTGTGCCACCACACTATATTCCCAGCCCCAGTGATTGAATATTTTAAAGAAAAAGACTTTAAAAACTTTTTTTTAAAAGTTCTTTGAGACAGCATCTTGCTATGTAGTTCAGTTTTTTCTTGGTTCTTTGAAAGAGAGTCTTGCTATGTAGTGCAGGCTGGCCTCAAACTTTTCAGCAATTCTCCTGTGTCAGCCTTCCAAGTGCTGGGATTCCAGGCATGTGCCACCATGTCCCACTTTAAAAAAAGTGTTTTTATTCTCGGAATTATAATTATTTTCTTAGAAATAACTGCTACAAAGGAAATTACTAGGTAAAACTCATAGATACTGTGTTTTTTCCCCATGATACTGGGAATCCAACCCAGGGCTTCATGCATGTTATGCAAGGACTCCACCACTGAACTACATCCTCCAGTCCAGTATTTTAATTTTTTTTTTTTAATCTTTTTGGGTTTGGGAGTTGAAACAGAGTTTTGGTACATAGTTCCGGCTGGCCTCAAACTCACAGTGATCCCCCTACCTCAGCCTCCCAAGTGCTGGGATTACATGCATGCGCCACTATACCTGGCTTTTTAAAATTTTTTTGAGCCAGGCATATTGGTATACCCCTGTAATCCCAGCACCTCGGTTACATAGTGACTTGGTGAGACCTTGTCTCAAAATTTTAAAAAAATTAAAAAGGACTGGAAATACAGTTCAATGTGCGGGTCTTGGATTCAACTCCCAATATCTTATGCACACACAGACACACACACACACACACACACAAGACGGGTCTCCGTAAGTCTTTAGGCCTGGCTTGAATTTGTAATCCTTCTGCCTCAACCTCCCAGAATGCATCACCATGCCCAGTTTTAAACATTTTAATGCCTATCTCCAAATAACTTTCAATAGAATTGATGTCTTTTTAGTTTGCTACTATTGTATTTCTTTCTTTCTGTTTTTTTTTTTTTTTTTTTTTTTTTTTTTTTTTTTTTTTTTTTTTTTTTTTTTTTTTTTTTTTTTTTTTTTTTTTTTTTTTTTTTT
>RJWM01006915.1:0-43712 GCA_004363535.1 Dasyprocta punctata | reverse complement strand
CAAGCCGGCCTTAAACTCACAACACTCCACCTACCTCAGCCTCTCAAGTGCTGGGATTAAAGGTGTGTGCCACCACGCCCAGCTACTACAGTATTTCTTCAACCTACTGGAAAATAAATTTTTACCTTTTTTTGGCACCAGGAATCAAACTCACGACCTCATGACCTTGTGCTTGCCAGGCAGGCACTGTGCCACTGAGCTATATCCCTGGTCCAACCTACTGGGAAATAAGCCCTAGCATGATTTTTCAGGATACTCCTAAGCCTTACCCCAAAAATAAACCCCAGTTAAGATCGTTAGTCAGGCTGGGCGTGGTGGCGCATGCCTTTAATCCCAGCACTTGGGAGGCTGAGGTAGGAGGAGCATTGTGAGTTCTAGGCCAGCTTGGGCTACAACGTGAGCGCAAGGCTGGCCTGAGCTACACAGTGTGACCCTGCCTCAAAAAACCAAGGCTGGGAGTTTGGCTCAGTGACTTAAGCACCTGTCTGACAGGTGCGAGGTTGTTAGTTCAATCCCTGGTGCCGCAAAAAAAAAAAAAAAAAAAAAAAAGATCGTCAGGTGGATGCATTTAGTACTCCATTACAACACATGACAGACTTTAATTATAAAAAATAATATATAATTAAAAATAAATATTATTGACATTAATACTTAAAGTATTTGTAAATTCCCAAGTGGGTGCCTATGTAAATAGATGAACTGGAGATTTATTGCTGAATGATCAACTAGAGTACATACACAATGCAGGAATAACATGTTCACTTTTAAAAACGGACACACTTGTGTCTAATATGAATCTTCACAATTCATTATGTTGTGTGTTGTAATGAATATACTTAATGCACTTGTGTGAAATAAAGAAGTGTTTCCTGAACTTTGATGCCTGCAAGTTTTTGTCCCTTTTGTGTGGACTATCATTCTTAACTGTCATCATTTTTGTCGCCACTCCTGTCTCGTAAGTCTTCAATTAACACCTGACTTGATGGAAACTCTGTGAAGCCCAGTGTGCAAGAGGTCATGACTTGGGTGCAGAATGCATGGGGTAAAATCACTGACAGCTGTGTTGCCAATGCACTAGGAGCAGCCTACGTGGACAGGAAGTGCTCATTTAAAGAGATCTCTACTGCTGAACTTGAGAGATTCAGGTCAATGGTTCTATAGAAAATGGAGCTGCATGAAATTCAGGCCAGAATTTAGGGTTTGGAGAGTTACGATGATGTTCCAGAAGAAAATGACATGCCTGTATTTGAATAAATGTAGATTTTTGTACATGAATAACTGTAGATTGTTGCACTTGAAAAATTAAGATCCCCTGAAAATAAGCCTATTGAGTCTTTTGGAGAAAAATATAAGACCTGGTCTTATTTTTGGGGAAATAAAGTAGTAATACATGAATTACAATAAATAATCTAGTATTGGATTATTTTCCCTCTGTGCTAAGTATGGAAGCCAGGGCCTTTGAGACAGGGTCTCACTAAATTAGTGAATTCCCCAGGCTGGGATCAGATTTGCAATCTTGCCCCAATCTCACAGAGTACTGAGGTGGTATGTATGCACCACCCTGCCCAGCTTAGCTTTAGGTTTTTAAAAAGTTGTATCTTTCCTTCATTTTTTGTTCTTTTTATAGACAAAGGTAATATTTCATTTTGTCACATTGTAAAAATATTCCTAAAAAGGTTGACTATATTTCTCTACAGTTTCTTACTAATTTTATGTACTATTTGGACCAAGTAGGGAATGACATCACTACAACAGCAGCATGGGGGAAGAGCAGAAGTAATGTATGGGAACTAGAGATGGGGAGAAGAGATGGGGACTATTCAGACAGTTGGGACACAAGGGAATATGATCTGAACCAATTCGTGGCAAATTATAGAGACAGATTCTAAAGATGAAATTTAGGAGATGAGGTAAGTGACCTAATGGTGTTTTGGTTGGTGAAGATGATTCAGTTTGAAAATCTTACAGTAAGTCGGCTATTAGTTAAAAATGTGAGTGGAGCTCAGAGGAATAATCCACTCTGGAGGAATAATGGTTTGAGGGACAACTGGGAAGTAAATAAGGTCATTCAAGGAGATAAAAGGAAAAAAGAAGATGTGACCTTAGGGCCCATGAACACGTAAGGAGCAAACAGGTGGTAGAGACAGTAAAGGAGACTAGGAGGAACAAATCGGGAAGCCAACTGGATGCGATGGCACAGGAGGATCACAAATTCAAGTGTAATGCAGGCAATTTAGTGATATCCTGTCTCAAAATTTAAAATGCAAAGGGCTGGGGAGGTAGCTCAGTAGTGGTACAGCACTTGCCTAGCATGTGCGAGGACCTGGATTCCACCCTCAGCACTGCAAAAACAGATACAGGCCCATGTTTGAATTCCAACTCTGTTTTTACTCCTGGTAGCAGTGTGACCTTGAGCTAGTAATTCATCATTTCTGATCCCCATTGCCTGTCTCATGTTACTGGAGAACTGAATGCAAGCAAGTAGTAGTATGCCTAGCTTGGCCTAAGTGTTCAGTGAGGCAACTCTAGGTAATTAGTAAGAAGAGAACTAAGTATAAAGAATGTTCTGTAAGCCAAAGAAGAAAAGAGAGGGTAATACTGCTAAAGATCGTGCAGGAGTCAAGTGAGACAAGACTGCAATAATTGGTTAGGATTTGATGAACAGGCAATTAGTAAGCTTTGACCTCAGAATATATTCTGTGAAACAGTGAGGATGGAACTCAGTTATTCAGATTGTTGAGAGACATTTCATGATTCCTTCCATCTAGAAAACAAACAGCATATTATAGTCATGACATCTAAATTTCCCCTAACTCATACCAGAAGAGGCAAGAGTTGCACAGTTCCTGATACTTTTGAGCATGTAACATGATGTGAAATGGGTGGATCCAGGAGTAGTAAGGTGCCTTCATTTTTTTTTCTGGCACTAGATGGAGTAAAAAGGAATAGAATATAATAAGTATTCCTTAGCTCTAAGACCTTAGAAGAGTCTCAGGAGAACTGCAAATTTACCTTGCCTCTGCTATCCCCCTTTAAAAAACTTCTCTGGAAACTTTCCAAGGTGTATTCTGTTCTTGATGTTACTTATTTCAAGGCTGTAGCTTTGTAATTTACTGTTGACTCTTCTGGAAAAATAATATGGAGATTTTTATAAAAATTCACATTTTGGCAATTTAAAGAAATGTAGTGTTTTCTTACTGTTTTAGGAAAATACAATTTTTATTAACCAAGCGAATTGTTTTCTCTGACAGTGAAGAATATGGAGACAGGCCAGAATGTCCCAGGAGTGAAAATGTTTTTTGGGCATGAGATTTTGAATGGTGAGTGTTTTGTGTTCCCCAAATACTGGTACTGAGATTTACAGTCCCAAAACCCATTGCCCTTCTTTGTTTCAGTATTTAAAATAAAATTGTACTGGTAAGTGTGGCATGCACCTGTAATCCCAGCACTCAGGAGGCTGAGGCAGGAGGATCGCTGTGAGTTCAAGGCCAACCTGGACTACACAGTGAGACCCTGTCTCAAAAAACAAACAAAATAGAGTGTTGTTTTGCCTTTAATTAATAATTGCATCTATGGACTCTTTAAAAGTTGGCAATGAGAATTGACCCTTCTTTGACTTTTTGGTGGGTGCTCTAGGAACAGACTAGTCATACAGAATTGACATCATTTTGGTTCTATAGTGTGAGGTCTGCTACTACCAATCCCTAAGACTGACCAGCACAGTTAGGAACCTGGACATGAAAGAATTGTCTCTGTTATGGTTTGTGTCTAGATGTCCCTCAAAGCCTCATGCAGACATTGTGGGAGGGTGTTTCAGAGGTGTCTGGGTTTGGTGGTGCACACCTGTAATCCCAGCACTTGGGAGACTGAGGCAGGAGGGTCTCTGTGAGTTTGAGGCCAGCCTGACCTACATAGTGAGCTCAAGGCCAACTGAACTACATAGCAAGACCCTTTCTCAAAATGCACACCCACAAAATAATAATAATAAAACCCTTGTCTCATAAAAATACTTACACTTTAACATCTTTTGTCTTAACAATAACAGAGCTTTTAATGATACAGCTTTTTATTAAAGGTAAAATTTTGCTTTTGGCATTTTTTTTTTGAGACAGTGTCTCACTCTATAATTCAGGCTGGCCTTAAACTCACTGTGTACCCCAGGGTGGATTCGAACTCACAGCAGTTCTCCTGTCTCAGCCTCTTGAGTGCTGGGATCACAGGCATGGTCACCTGGCCCTTGGCATGCTTTTGCGCAGTTAATGTGATCTTTGCTATTGTATGCATGCTGGCTCATACTTCATTAGTTTGAGATCAACACATGAAGCACTCAGGTCATCTGTTAGTCCAATACATGTGATTCCTGTGTGCGTTGTTTTCTTATGCTTGACTGCTGGGGCAACTTGGCTCGCATGCTGACCAAGAGGGCTCTGTGTGCCAACTGCAATACGTATGCCATAGGTTTGCCACCACTGGTGTATACTGTGCATGTTATGTAACACCTCAAGAGGGTCAGGTTAACTCTCTATAGTACAACATATTTCTCCTGAGAAACAGGTAATAATCATACAAAGTGGAATAAAGTAGGACTATAAATAGTTTGTCAGGTCAGGTTTTATGCCTGGAAGACTAACATGATTTTGGTTTTCAAAACTTTTTGGATTTTGAGATTGTAGGAAGCAATCTGTTCTTATTTTTACAGGAGTAGGTCAAATTGTTTGATAGAGTAGCAATGTAAGCTCTTCTGATCAGTGCCCTTTAGACAAGTCAAATAGGATGAGAGTAGGGGTTGCAAATAAGAATTCAGAAGCTTTTTCCTCCTATCCTTCAGACAAGAGTGAAGATCCGTTCAGGGTGGAGGGACAGAGCAATGGAACTCCTAGGACCTCTCAGGGCTTGGCATTCCCACTCAAGGGAAAATGTGAGGGAGGAAAAGGAAAAGCTTCCTGTAAACAAGAGTTTCTGTATCCTAATGTGGTGGCACACACTTGTAATCCCAGCACACAGGAGACTGAGGAAGGAGGATCAACTTGAGTTAAGTTTCAGGCCAGCATGGGCTACCTGGCTAGTTCAAGGCCAGCCTGAAGTACATAGTCAGACTGTCTCACCAAAAAGAAAAAAAAAAAGTTTCCTACTGCTGGAAAGATTGCTTTGTGAGAAAATTAGAAGGGAATGAAAAATCTCACCAAATTAATGTGCCACTAGAAATGTTCTTTGTCCCCTGAACACCTTTTTATAATGCTGGTGATGGCGTAAAAGTGGAATCACTCCATTCCCCCTACTACTGTCTTGGTATTTGGAGATCAAACCCAAGGGCCTTTCTACTGAGCTACATCTGCATCCCTTTTTATTTTTTATTTTGACACAGAGTCTCTGTAAATCACTAATTTGCTCAGGCTGAGCTCAGACTTGTGATCCTCCTGTCTCAGCCTCCCACAGTGTTAGAATTACAGGCCTGCCCCACTACACCTGGCTCTCACAGCTTTTTTCTTTCTCTCCCCTCCTTGTCTCTTTTTTTCCTTCAACCTGGCTTCAATGTACTTTTATTATATATCACATCCAGTTTTAGAACTATTTAAAATATGCATTTAGAATTGATGAAATATAGTATTTCTGTTTTCCCTCCACACTTAGGTTAAAAATAAATGGTTTTAGAATCTCTGTGGAATATTTATTTAATGTCTTTTGTGATTTCCACACTACCTTTCATTACCTTCATTACCTTTCACATCATTGAACCATAAATGCACCAGCCTTTGAGAGTAACAGTGAGAGATCTGTGAATAAGGTGATACCCCCCTCAGAAAACCCCAAAATAATGTAACACCCTCTGACAGTGTGAGGGAAAGGTAGGATTAACATCATGTTGAGTAAGATAGAAATCTAGCCAGGCATGGTGCCCATGTCTGTAAGTACTTTGGGAGGTTTAAGCATGAGAATTACGAGTTGCAGTCTGACCTGGTCAGCTTACGAATTCAACAAGACACTCTCAAAGTAAAAAATGAAAAAAAGGGCTTGGATGTAGCCCTAGGTTCATTCCCTAGTCTGTCTGTCTGTCTCTCTCTCTCTGTCTCTGTCTGTCTCTCCCTCTCCATAGAACTGGTGTGAACAACCACAGAGGCACGTAGGGGGAAAAAGGGTAAAGGAAACAGATTGCTAACCCCACTGAGGAACCAAGAAGCTGAGGACATAAAATTGGAATCAGTACTGCTGTGGATGGTTTTTTTACCCTATTCATTGCTGACTAATGAAGGCCTGTGTAGACTAACATTTCATTTCTACTGATTTTTTGCAGTCATTGTCAAACTGGGTGTGTGAGAGTGGGGTGGGTGGTTAATTTATTTCTGATTGTAAACTGGTGAAAATCTTTTTTTTTTTTTCCTAGTGGAACCACTGGATGAGGAACCACTGGAACAAAGGTCTGTGAGAGAAAAAACATCTTCAGTTAGGTATGATGGGTAATTGTCTTCATTTTGAGGTTTTCCCAATGCATACATCAGGGTAGAAAGACTTAACTCTAATCCACTAGCTTCTTGATTCCTAAAATAGCCTAAGAGAATAGAAATGAGAAGGAAAATATGACTGTCTGCCCTATCTATCTACCTATCTATCTATCCATCCATCCATCCATCCTTCCATCTTTCCCTTCCCCCTCTTTTCCTCCCCCACTTTGTCTCCATCTCCATCTCTCCCCTTCCCCTCTCTTCCCCTCCCCTCCCCCATCCTTCCTCTCCTGGTCCCCCACCCCGTCCCTTTCCCTTTCCCTTTCTCTTTCTGAGACAGGGTATATGTAGTTTAGGCTGCCTGGAACTCACTAACCCAGGCTGGTCTCAAACTCAATGGCAATCCTCCTGCCTCAGTCTTCCACTCATCCATCTTTAGATAGTGTCTTCAGCCCCACATAAGCAATGGATGAATGGCCATGAAGAACCACAGCCCTTTATCTTTAAATAATTAATTAATTAATTAATTTTTTGGTGTTTTTTTTTTTTTTTTTTTTTTTTTTGAGGTACCAGGGATCAAACTCACAACCTCGCACCTGCCAGGGCAGGCGCTTAAGCCACTGAGCTGAACTCCCAGCCCTAGTTTTTTGAGGCAGGGTCGCACTATGTAGCTCATGCCAGTCTTGCACTCGTGTTGTAGCCCAAGCGAGCCTCGAACTCACAACGCTCCTCTTACCTCAGCCTCCGGAGTGCTGGGATTAAAGGCGTGTGCCATCACCCCCGGCTAATTTTTTGGTTTTTGAGACAGGCTTTTGCTTTGTAAGTCAGCCTGGCCTTGAACTGAGTATGTAGCCCAGGCTGGCCTCAAACTCATGGCAATCCTACTTCCTCAGCCTTTCGAGTGCTGGGATTAGAGACATGCAGTACCGTGCCCAGCCCACAGCCTTTACCCCTTTTTTTTTCTTTTTCTTTTTTTTTTTTTTTTGAGACAGGGACTGCTGCATAGTTCAGGCTAATCTCAAACTCACTGTATAGCTTAGGTTGGCCTCAAACTCCTGACAGTATTCCTGCCTCAGCTTCCTTAGTGCTAGCATTAAAGGCATGTGCCACCACGCCCATCTGACAGTCTTTAATCTTAATGTGTAGCAAAATTTTCATGTGGGACCAATAACAAAGAATGAGTTCACCTGAATGGTGTTTTTGTTTGCTTGCTTTTGTTTTTTGGTGAGGATAGTCTAAATATGGAAAGAGCCAGGCCAGATATAATGAAAGATGAAGACCTAAATGTATGTGAGCCTGCTTTACCTGCCCCTAAAGCACCAGTTACGTCTTTGCTGAATGACCTTAAGTACAGCCCATTGGGTAAGTGCTGGGACTCTTAATTTTCTAGGCTGTTGTCTTCGTGATTTAGGAGTGTCCAGAGTTAGGATTACCTGAATCAAGATTCTGTATGAGCAAGGCATGGTGGCACACACCTGCGATCCCAGGACTTGGGAGCCTGAGGCAGGAGGATTACTATGAATTCGAGGCCAGCCTCCAGCATATTGAGACCCTGTCCCCCCAGCAAAAAAAATTTTTTTAAAGAGACAAGACTCCATTTACTAGTTCTGGGGCCTAGGGAAACTTTCATGATTATTTAACTTATTTCCTTCTGTAAAATGGATACAGAACATTCTCAGCTTAATTCAGATTGTTTTTGTTTTGTTTTGTTTTGTTTTGTTTTAAAGATAGTAAAATCCAACAAAACATAACAGAATGAAGTCAATCAAAACAAACTGGTACAGAACTTCTAAGAAAGATACTATGAAAACAATAGCTACTATGGTATATCTTGTTATTTTCAGAATAGTTGACCTTTCCAACAGGTATAGTAAAATCAAACCAAAACAAAACAAAAAGCCAAACAAACAAAAAAACACAATAAAACCAATAAAAACAGAGTATAAAATAAGGTAAAAAAATTAATCAGAATAAAGCAAAACAACAAGAACAATATTGGGCCTCAAAGACAAGACAGAAGAGAGTCCCCCATTTTTGCTATATTGCATACTGTCATCTTCCAAAGAGATACTCAGGCTGCCAGCCCAGGCCTACATAATGAACAAAACAATACTAGCATTTGGTTGTTTTATGTACCTTAGTTGCTATCAGTGTAGCCAGACCTCCAAATGAGCAGGTTACTTTACGGGGGGTGAGAGGGGGGATTTGTCCTTGATTCTTTGCCCGAGCACCGGTAGGCGTATGGTGAGGGAGGGGCACATGTTTCTCTTCCTGGGGTCCACACCTGTCGCGCAGGCCCCCGGAAGGCTGTCTTACTTGTGTCCTGGTTGGAGGCACTCAGGCCTGGCTGGGCCTTTTGTTTTGTTTTGGAGATAGGGTTTCGCTATGTAATTTAGCCTGGGCTTGAACTCACTATGTAGCTCAGGCTGGCCTTGAACTTACAGCAACCTTCCTGTCTCAGTCTCCTTGCTTCAATTATAGGTAAGCTCTAGGGGAAGAGCTCCTGTTCTGCTCTCCCAGCCTCTCATGGTGCTCAGTGAACAGCATACATGCATTGCTGGTTATAACTGCTGTCACCAGGAGATGACACAAGAGGCAGCCAGGCCATTCCAGGCACAAAGAATTTACCCCATCTGGGGTAAGCCTCAGAGTACCTCAGGGAAGGCTAAGGCCCAGCACTTCCAGGGAATTCTTGTGCCATGAGATAGGTAGGCACTGGATTGTGCTACCTGAGGGCTTCAGGGGAGGTTTCAATTGTGAGCCAAGGTAGGAGAAGGATGCCATTTTGTGGATGATAGCCTGTTTTCTTTCTTTCTTTCTTTCTTTCTTTCTTTCTTTCTTTCTTTCTTTCTCTCTTTCTTTCTCTCTTTCTTTCTCTCTTTCTTTTTCTCTTTCTCTCTTTCTTTCTTCCTCCTTTCCTTTCTTTCTTTTTTTTTTTTTTCCTTTCCTGATACTGGGGATTGAAACCAGGGCCTTCCAACTGAGCTGCATCCTAACCCAATATTTTATTTTTCATTTGAGATAGAATCTTGCTAAATTCTTAAATTGCCCAGGGTGGGCTCAAATTTGTGATCCTCCTGCTTCAGTTTCCCAGAGTTCTGGGATTACAGGTATGTGACACCATGGCTAGCAGGCTTGGGAATTTTGAAGGGAGAGAGCTCCTCTAGGAGAGGCAGCCAGAATTGGGCTGGTACCCAGGAGCTCAAGTGGGCTTACAGACAGGTAGCTGCAGAAGTGGGAAGATGTATGAATAAAGCAATAGCAAGGCCCTTGCACAGGACCTCCGTCTCCACTTTCCTGGCTAACTAAACATCCCTGCACCTCTTCCATAGGCCACTGGGTCTGTAAGGGAAGGGAATTGAATGTTTGGTTCCTGCTTTTGCAGGTAGGAGGGAGAGGAGGCAAGCAGATGGGAGGGACACTGAACAGGTGGGCAGAAGGGCTCAACAGTGCCCCAGAGACCAAGATGGGGCCGATGGGCCTGACGTGGCTGGGACAGGGGGGCAGGATAGTGCCCATCCCCCATGCCCATCTGTTCCCAGCCTCACTCTTATCCTCTTTGATGTCCTCCCAACAGTCACCCAGCAGTCAGTCCAGTTCTCAAATTTGGACATGGAGGCCGGGATGCAGACAGGCTGGATGTAGTTACTGTAGGTGACAGAGGAGGCCAGCTGCAGCAGAAAAAAAAAAAAAAGACAAATACAGTATCTTAATCCATTTACTAGATATGCAAATGCATATTGTACGCCAGGCATTGGGGATACTACCCCTATTGAGCTATGATACAGGAGACAGATGCCAAGTAATATAAATGAATAAAATATATATGATAGTATCCTAGTACCAAAGATTGAGGAGAAAAAAAAGCAGAAGGAAGATAAAATGTGGATAGGACAATTCTGCAGTTTTATGATGTCAAGGACAGGCCCTGTGAAGGTGGCATTTGAGTGGCATGGCTGCCCTGGGAGAGCTAGTGTTAGGCTGAAGGAAAAACAACCCCTGAGACAGGAACTGCCAGGAAAAACAATCGAGGAAACTGGCTGGGGGATCACAGACCACTTTGTAGACCCTTGAAGGAATTTGGGTCTACTCTGAAATGAAAAGAGAAGCCATTGCAGAGTTTCTTGTTTTGGCATTTAAAAAAACAAAACAAAACAAAACAAAACCTTTAACAAGCATCTGCCTGTCATGCGCAAACATCCTGAGTTTGATTCCCAGTACCAAAAACAACAGCAACAACAAAAAACCTTCAGCCATTCTAATAGATATGTAGTTTTGATTGTTATTTCCCTAATGATTAAAACTTTTTCATGTGGAAATTTGCCTTCTGAACATATTTGATGATATGTCTTTTAATACCGTTTGCCCATTTTTTTTTCTTTTTTCTTTTTTTGCAGTACTAGGAATTGAGCCTAAGGCCTTGTACATGCTAAGCAATCACTCTACCACTGAGTTACATCCCCAGGGTTTTTTATTTTATTTTGAGACAGGGTCTCCTCAAGTTACCCAGGTTGGCCTCGAACTTGTGATCTTGCCTACCTCAGCCTCACATGTGGCTAGGATTCTAGGCATGCGGCATAGCCTGCCTAGCTTTCTTTCTGTCTTTCTTTCTGTCTGCTTGTCTGTCTGCCTATCTATCTATCTATCTTTCTTTTTTATTGTTGGTTTTGCTTGAGATAGCCTTGCTATGAAGTTCAGACTGGCCTTGAACTATTTGTGTAGCCCAGGTTGGCCTCAAACTCCAGGTGATCTTCCTGCCTCAGCAGCTTAAGTGCTGGGATTACAAGTGTGCCATGTAATCCATGCCTAGCCAGATCTCTTATTTCTTATCATGTTTTATAGTTCTTGGGATATGTGTTTCATATTTTTTATCATATCTCTCTCCAAGTGTTTCATATCATACTATTATAGTTTTCTTATTTTTATAATACTGGAACTTGAACCTAGGACCTTCACACTGAACTATATTCTCAATCATTTTTTATTTTTTTTATTTTGAGACAGAGTCTTGCTAAGTTGCCAGGTTTCCCAGGCTGAGTTCCTCCTGCCTGAACCTCTCAGAGTACTGGGATTATAGGCATGTGCCTCCGCACCTGGCTACAAATTACATTGTTTAACTTCAGTTTTCTACTACAAGATTTTGCCTAGAGGATTAACATGATCTAACTTTTTAAATGAGATCATTCTGGGTACTGTATGGGTATTGAGAATGAGGAAAAGGAAAGAGCATGGACACTAATGAAGAAGCTATTGGGCTAACCCAGGCTAGGTGGGCACTGTGGCTTGGCCCCTGGTGATAGCCACAGAGCAGGTAAGAAGGGTTGGAGGTGGAGCCTGTGGACATGCTGCCAAATATGGGTGTGAAAGGAATCCAGGGCCACTGGGGGTTTGGCCTGAGCAGTTGAAAGTATGGAGTTGCTGTGAAACAGATGGGAAAGACTGTGTGGAAAAGGTTTTGGGAAAGTGATTAGTTCAGTTTTGGTCAATTTTAAATTCAAATAAAAGGAGAGAGGTCTGAGATGAAGAAAGAAATTCAGGAGTCACCCTACAGATGATATTTAAAACTTGAAAAATAGTTGAGATCACCTAGAGAGTGAGCATGGGAATGCAGGAAGAGGAGTGCAGAGCATGTCCTGTGGCACTCCTAAGGGGAGAGTCTGGGAGATAAAGAAGAACTCTGTGTTGCCTGCTGTGGTGGTACATGCCTGTAAGCCTAGCTGTTTATGAGACTGAAGCAGGAGGAGTGCATCTTTGAGGGCAGCCTGGGCAAGTTAGCAAGATCCTATCTCAAAATTATTTACTTATTTATTTATTTATTTATTGAGACAGAGTGTTGCTGTGTAGTTTAGGCATGTCCTGACCTCACTGCATAGCCCTTAAATTCAAGGTTATCCTCCGCCTCAGCCTCCCTAGTGCTAGGAGTATAAACATGCACTACCAGCTAGGCTCGAAATAAAATTAATTAATTAATTTGTTTGTTTTTAGGGAGTATTGGGAATCGAACTCACAACCTCATGCTTGCCAGGAAGGTGCTATGCCGCTGAGCTATATCCCCAGCCCTCAAATTAAAAAAAGTTTAAATTTTTGGGGGACAGAGTCTTACTCTATAGTGCAGGCTGACCTCAAGCTCATGGTGATCCTCTTCTTGCCTCACTCAAGTGCTGGGATTATAGGTGAACACCGCCACACTCAGCTTCAAAATAAAATTTAAAAAGGAGTCAGGGATATAATGGCAAGTGTGAGGTCCTGGATTCAATCCCCAGTACCAAGAGAAGAATGAGAAGAAGAAGAAGGAAGAGGGAGGGGGAACTCTATGTTATATATCCACTTTTTTTTTTTTTTTTTGTCCTGGGAATTGAACTCAGGGCCTCACACTTGCCAGGCGTGTGTTGTGTCTCTGAGCTACATCCCCAGCCCTATATATCCAATTTTTAAAATTACATAATTAAAAAAATTAACCATGACCTCCAGAAAACTTTAAAAGCACAGGCATTTACCAATCTCTAGGATTCCTTTATTTTATTTTGTTGATTTTTTGAGACAATGTCTCAATATGTAGTCAAGACTGGCTTTAAACTCACTTTGTAGCCCAACCTGGCCTTGAACTTGTGGTAGTCCTCCTGCCTCATCCTCCTGAGTGCTGAGATTACAGGTGGGTACCATGCCAGGCAATTTATTTTAAACTGTTAACTTTTTTTTTTTTTTGGTACCGGGCATTGAACTCAAAACCTTGTACCGCCAGGCAAGCTCTTAAGTCACTGAGCTAAATCCCCGGCCCTATTTTTTGAAACAGGGTCTCACTATGCAGTTCAGGCTGGCCTTGAACTCACTTTGTAGCCCAGGCTGGTCTCGAACTCGAAGTGATCCTCCTGCTTCAGGCTCCCAAGTGCTGCGATTACAGGCATGTGTCACCACGCCCAGCTTAAACTGCTACTTTCTGTTATGAACATTGGGTAAAAAAACACATTACTTGAGGTATTCAGCATATAAATCTATGAGGAGAAACTACTGTTTTATCACAGGAAATGAGCAATTTCATTTGTAAGGTTATCATTGGTGGGACTCTTATTTAATTCTCAACTAACAAACAGATGGTAATTAGTATTAACTCTGAGAGGTACCAGTACAGGTGATAATGAAAGAACTTGTGACATTAGACTCTCAATAGGATTGGAATTTATGAATATGACCTAAATTAGTGGGCAGGCTCTTCTACTGCCAAAGAAGGCATATATTTAACACTATCCTTTTCTTATAGAAGAGGAGGAGATAACATTCACAGTCATTGATCAGTTCCAGCAGAAGTTTGGTGCTGCAGTAAGTATTTTTCTCTGTCGCTGCCAACCCAAGTGTCATGTCTATGTGTAGTCAGTTTTATTATAAGATCTTTGATTCCTTCCTTATTAACAAAATATTTTGGTTGCTTGCTATATGCCAACCGTTTTTCTGAGATCTGGGGTAAAACATAAGGCAAAGTTCTAGGCTTCTAATGTAAGATGATAAACAATTGTTTATCAGCTAGCAGTAACTACTGTGAAGGTGTGTGTGCATAATTGAGTGACAGGGAGGTTCTATTTTATGTGAGATGGACAGGAAATTTCTCTGCAGAGTTAACATTGAAACGGGCTTTGAAGAAGGTAGGGGAGCTACCATAGCTATGTGAATCTAGATGAAGAATTTTAGACAGAATTAGCAGGTGCGAAGGGCATGAGGCTAAAGCATTCTGGACTTGTGTGGAAGAGCAGCAGGTAAGCTAACATGACACCCTCTTTAGTAAAGAAAAGAGGTGGGAAGCCAGATTTGGTGGCAGACACCTGTAATCCCAGCACTCAGGAGGCCGACACAGGAGGATCACAGGCAGTTCAAGGCCAGTCTGGGCTGCATAGTGAGTTCAAGGCCAACCTGAACTACACAGTGAGACACTGTCTCAAACCAGAAAAAAGAAAAAAAAAGAAAAAAGAGAAATACTGTGTAGTCTTTATTTACAGTTCTATATCCTTAATGAAACTCAGTATCCACTTTTATCTTTTTTTTGTTTCTCCCCTACCCCTTGATACTGGGAAATTGAACTCAGGGCCTTCACACTAAGCTATATACTCAGCCTTTAAAAACATTTTATTTGTCTTCAGATAAGGTCTTGTTAAGCCACTAAATTGCTCAGGCTCAATAATTGCCTCAACTCAAGAGTGCTGGGATTACACATGTGTGCCACCAAGCCTAGCCCTTTTCCTTACTGCTGGTGAAGAATGTAGAACATTTTCTATTTTCTCAAGGAAGATATTGTGTCAGTGTAAATTACTATACCCTTCTATTCTTGAGTAACTTATCTACTTACCTGTAAAATGGAATCATGTAAATATTTAAGGCTTTTAGAATTTTATGGATTTTGAAAAAGGATAAAATTATAGATACCTAAAGGACGGGAGTATACCACTATTTCAGTTTTGAGTAATTCAGTGAAGCTAAGGAATAAGGTACTTATTGGAGCCCATTTCTGTCATTCTTAATAGTAGTTATTGTGTTTCTTTCAGATGTAGTACATTGCCTGTAGTACAGGGTCACAAGGTCTGTGAGATATCTGAGAAATCTTTTTTTTTCTCTTCTCTTTTTGAGACAGCATCTCACTATATAGCCCAGGCTGGCCTAGAAGTCTCAGCAATCCTCCTGCCTCAGACTCCCGAGTGCCTGGATTACAGGTGTGGGCCACCATGCCCAGTTGCATTCATAATTTTTTTTTTTATTTTTATTTTTTGGTACTGGGGATCAAACTCATGACCTCACTCTTGCCAGACATGGGCTCATGCCACTGAGCTAAATCCCCTGCCTGTGCATTCATAATCTTGTCATAAAGACTAGAATTGTTTCTCAGCAGCATCAGCAGTAACAAAAGTGGCTTAGTTTTTAACTCTCAACAGCATCTGGGGTCTGAGTGACTTATCTTCTGCCTATGGAATGATTTTGCTAAAATGAGAAAGGGAGTCAGGTGTTGAGGAGTGATTCCTACGTGTGGAGAAGCAGCTTTGTGCCTGTGGATACTGTTCGTGGCATTAGGATGCCCCACGTGTCTCCTGCAGCATCTTTCTTCTTACCAGATGCTCCATATCAAGAAGCAGAGTGTCCTGAGTGTGGCTGCAGAAGGGACTAATGTGTGTCGCCATGGGAAACTCTGTTGGCTTCAGGTAAGAGATTTTTAAACATTTTTTATTTTGGAATACTTACTAGTGATTGAAACATTTTATGAGTATCTATTTGCAATAGAGAATAGCGATGTCTGTATGGGGGAATAATTGGAGTGTGTATGTAACACAGTGGGATGATTTTTGTTCCTCTCCCTTTCATTCCCTCACCTCTCCCCTCCCCCAATGCCTTCCCAAGTTCTAAGAGTCTACTTTGTTACTTCCTAGCATCTCCCCATTTTTTATTTTGTTTTGAAACACAATCTTGCTATGTAGTTCAGGCTGGCCTTGAACTCACTTTGTTAGCCCAAGCTGGTCTTGAACTCACAGCAGTCCTCCTGCCTCAGCCTCCCAAGTGCTGGGAGATCTCTCCATTATTTTATTCACTTATTTATTTATATTTTAGGTTTTTTATATAAGAGAAGTCATGGAATATTTAATTTTCAGTGTCTCACTTATTTTGTTACTTTTTTTTTGGTGACACGAGGGATTGAACTCACAATCTCACGCCTGCCAAACAGGCACTTAAGCCACTGAGCCAAACTCCCAGCCCTGTCTCACTTATTTTGGTCTCAGGTTCCATCCATTTTCCTGTAAATGACCTGATTGCATTCTTTATGGTTAAATAATATTACGTATGGGCCACATTTTCTTTATCCATTCATCTGTTGACAGGCATCCAGGCTATTTTCACAGTTTTGCTATTGCAAATTGCACTGCTCTAAGCCTGGATATGCATGTATTACTGTAATATGATGTTTTTAATTCTTTTGGGAATATATTCAAAAGAGATATAGCTGGCTCAAATGGAATTTGTTTTTAGTTTTTTGAGGAATCTCCATATTTATTTCCATAGTAGTTGTTCTAGTTTACATTCTCACCAATGTCAAGGGTTCCTTTTAGCCTATACCCTCATCAGCATTTATTGCTTTTTGTATTCTTGATCATGGCCATTCTGAAATAAGATGGAATCTCAGAGTTGTTTTGATTTGCATTTCCCTAACGACTAAATACATTTATTTTTATTTTTTATTTCTTTTAAATTTTTTTTGTTTTGGTCACTAAGGGATGACCCCAAGGTTTTTGCACTGAGCTGCATCCTCAGCACATGGTCTGGCTAAATTGCCCAAGCCAGGCTCAGGACTTTGTGATAGTCCTGCCTTAGCCTCCCAGAGTGCTGGGATCATGGGTGTATTGGCCATTTGTACTTCATGGGGGAGATAGTATTGGGGGTCAAATCTGGAATTATTCTTTCAGTTATGTTCCCAGACCTTTCTAAAATTTGAAATTTTTGAGGCAAGGTCTTATTAAGTTGCTCCAGTAGAACTCAAACTTGTGGTCCTCCTGCCATAGTCTCCCACGTGTTAGGACTACTTGTGTATTCCCCATGCCTAGCTTGTTTTTCTTCTTTTGAGAAGTGTCTACTAAGTTCACTTGCCCATTTTTTGTTTGGGTCATTTGGCTTTGGAGGATTACTTTTTTTGAGTTAACTATCCTAGATATTAGTTCTCTATCAGAAGAGTAGCTGGCAAACTAAGTGTGGTGGCACATGCCTATAATCCTTGCACTGTGGGAGACTGAGGCAAGAGGATCACAAGTCGAGACCATTTTGGGAGACTTAATCAATGAGCGAGACCTTGTCTCAAGGGCCAGGTATATAGCTCAGTGGCACAATGCTTGTGTGGCAAGCATGAGGACCTGAGTTCGAGTCCTGGTCCAAAAATAAAAATAAAAAAAGACTTTGTCTCAAAATGAAAATTTCAAAAAGGGCTGGGAATATAATAGCTTAGGGGAAAGGTGCTGGCTTTAATCCACAGTACTACAAAAAAGTAGCTGGCATTTTTTTCCCTATCTTTTAAATTTTATTTTAAAGATAGTAAAATCCAACAAAATGAAACAGAACAAAGACAATTAAAACAAAGTGGTAGAATTGGTACAGAACTTCAAAGCAGGATACTAGGGAAACAATAGCTACTATAGGATATCTTGTTATCGTCACAATAGTTCTCCATTCCATCAGGTATAGCAAAATCAAACCAAAAACAAAACAGAATAAAATCAATCAAAACAGAATATTGAATAAAGCAAGAGTGAGAACAATATTGGGCCTCAAAGACAAGATAGAAGGAAATCCCCCATATTTGCTACATTGCATATTGTCATCCTCCCACGAGATGCTCAGACTGCTGGCCCCAGGCCTGCAAAATGAACCAAACAATACAAGCATTTAGTTGCTTTATGTACCTTAGTTGCTATCAACTTAGCTGGTCCTCTGAACCAGCAGGTTGCTTATGGGGGGGTTGGAGTGGGGGGTAGTGTTGATTCAGTAGGCTCACAGGAGGCACTGACTTTTCTCTTCCTGGAAACCATTGTGCCACTTGCCAGGAAGGCTGGCTAGTTGTCTTCTGGTTGGATCCTCCCTGACCCAGCATGGCAGATTCTCAGAAGGCACTGATCTTTCTCTTCCTTTTTTTCCTATTTTGTAGGTTGTCTTTTTACTCTGTTGTTTCCTTTCCTGTATAGAAGTTTTTAAATTTTTCTCTTTTCCATTTTTTAATTAGAAGCTTTTTAATTTGATGTAGTTCTATTTGTTGATTTTTAAAAATGTGGTACTGGGGGTTGAACTATTTTTAGTGCTCAAAAGGAAGGAGGTCCTGATAGGTTTACCTTTGCAACTGTCATTGCCAACTCATAGACTGTCAGAGGTCTTTCCCAGCTCTGTTTTGTCCCTATAGAGGTACTGGTTGCTCCTTCTGTATCCTCCTGAGGTGGTAGCTGTGTGCCACAGGTCTCTGCCACACCATTTTAACTGTCAGGTGAGGACCCGAGTATATGAAGTTTCTGGTGATCCTGGCATAGCCGAAGGATGAGCAAACACCTTTAGGTAAAACCCCACAGCAGCAGTGCATCTTCAGCCTTTGTCTCCTGTGCTTGAGTTGAGCACTGCCTTGGCTCAGAGAGTATTTTTTTAGGACTGGCAGTTTGCTTTCTTGAACTCCTTCTTCTGGAATATGTAATTTCTCCAAGGAAAGTGACTGGAGGTTTTGAAGCCTAGTTTTGCTAAGGGATTATATTACCTCTTTTGTTTTCTGCTGTCTTGGTTACTTTTCTCTCCTTGCTAGCACAAAATACTGGACACCCAAAATGAAGGAAGGAAAGGTTTATTTAGCTCACTGTTTGTGGAGCTTTCAATCCATAATCAGCTGGCTCCAAGGCAGGATGGCATAGCACTGGAGCAACACTTCAAGGCAGCAGCAAGCAAAAGCAGCCAGAGCAAAAACAGGGGAAGGGCAAGCCTCTTTTCCTCCCTTCTGGTATATGTAGGCCATCCCTGTCCCCACAGGGTGGATGTAGGACTCACAAAATCTCTTTGCCCTGCTCTTGCATAGGATGAGGATATTTAAAAGTAAGGATCCTGGCTCCCTGCTGAGTTTCCTAGTTAAACTTCTAAACTTCTCGAGTTAACACAATGTATCAACCATAACACCTGCACTTAGAGTACTCTGTAAATTTTAGCTTTTAGATGACTAGATTAAGTAAGCACAAATGCAAATTATCTAAAACAAACCAAAACTTTTGTCTGTCAAAGCACAAAGGTGACTTCCTATTAATGCTGATGTAGGTCTGGGTAGCTCTAGGTCAGGCATGGTGAAACTTTTAGAGATGAGTACCCAAGCTGCAACCTAAAACTCACTTATTTATCCTAATGTGCCAACACTGCAATTAAACCTGAAAACTTCAGCTGCTGGACAGTTTGGCTCACATGCCGATAGAGAGGGCTCTGCGTGCCCAAGTGCCATAGATTTGCTAGCACTGCTCTAGGTTATTTCTTAATTTGTCCTCTGGTTTCCTTGGTACCATAGCAGACATACAGTTGGTTGTAGATGTCTTCTTTGTGGCTAGATGCAAATTAATGGGCATGTTTCCCCCAGTCAAGTCCTTTGACTTTAATTTCTTAATTAAAACAAACTCTTCTAGGTGTAGTGGTGCACACCTTTAATCCCAGCACTGGAGAGGCTGAGGCAGGAGGATTGCCATGAGTTGCATAGTGAGTTCAAGGCCAGTCTGAGCTACATAGCAAGACTGTCTATAGTGAAAGAAAGAAACAGAGTGAGAGAGCATGAGAGAGATTGCGAACACTAGCAAGCTCTGATGAGGTTTTTTATTTTTTGGTACTGAGAATTGAACTCAAGACCTTGTGCTTACCTGACAGATGTTTGTGGTGGTGAGTTTTATTGAAGAAATATTTTGCATGGTTTATTTTTTACCAGTCTGTCTCTAAGGATATCAGAGGTACCTGGGTCAGTGATAATTAATATGCATACTCTAGTATTTTCCACGTATCACACACAATTCAGTGTTACTGACAGTGTGGTTGTAGCCGAATATGAGCACCACCCCCTCCCCACACCAACCAGTATACTTCAGTTTCTGTTAGTTACCCAGGTTACAGTTCTTCTTACTTCTGTTTCTTAGAAATGTCTGGTCACTGTGATGCATAGCTGGTCACTATGATGCATATTGTAAGAACCAATCAAAGACAGCTAAGTACTTTACTTCTGTGGTTACCCCTTGCAACTCCATAAAAACCTTCCTCCCTGAGCCTTTGAAGCCTGACATTTTTTTCTTGAGATCAGTGCCTGTCGATGTTAAATAAATTTGCCTCCAAATCCTGGGTGACGTTTCAGTGTTTCTGTTTGCCATTGCATGGTGATGGATACCTTTGGCCAACCTGGCATAGTTCTCTTTCAGATTTCCTTGAAGCTGGGAGGCAGTTGGTTAGAATGATCAATCGTTTTGTGCTCCCTATTCACCCTCAAGTCTGCTTGTGTCCCTGGCAGGTCCTTGCCACTTTCCATAGTAGGTCAGAGTCCAGAGTTGATGGACTCCAGATATTTTTATTGTCTTAGCAGTCATCATCTTCTTGTCTTAGGTGTGCGACATCCCTAACCATAAGAAGAAACCAAGATGGTCAGGGAGTGAGGAAATCATGTTTTTTATTTTGTTTTGTTTTTAGTAAAAGTATATGTACTGTATATTAAAAACAAAAAATAATCAAATGATGGTAAATATTTTATGAGGAAAGAAAAATTTTCACTCTGCTGACCTCACTATACTGACCCTAGAGGCAGGGTTTTTGCTTTGTTTTGGTTTTTGGAAACAGGCTCTCGCTATATAGTTAAGGCTGGTCTTGAACTCACTATGTAGCCTAGGTTGGCCTTGAAGTCATGGTGATCCTCCTATCTGAGGCCCCCAGAGTGCTGGGATTATAGGCCTGCACTACCACACCTGGAAGAGGCAGTGTTTTTGCGGGGAGTGGGGTGAGGTACCGGGGATCGATCTCACAACCTCGTACTTGCCAGGCAGTCACTTATGCCACTGAGCTAAATCCATGACAAGAAAGCAGCAGTTTTAATTTTTGTTTTTTGGTGGACTGAGGATTGAGCCCAGGGCCTTTGCACTGAGCTACATCACCAGCCATTTTCTTTTTTCTATATAGGGTCTTACTAAATTGCCAAGTTGCACAGGGCAGCCTCAAACTCACAGTTATCTCCATGTCTTGGCCTCCCAAATACTGGAATGATAGGCATGTGCCACCACACTGGGTTGTTTTCCTATATCTCAAAACATGCTTATTGCTTTTGATTTGTCACTTTTACAAATTTTCTGTCACTTTTTTATGGTAAAATCTCCTTTATAGCACTCGTATCTCTCTAGGTCCTTCCAACTAAAGTTAGTCACATTTTGTAGTTAAAACTGTGTACTTATGAGCTGGGTGTGGTGGCGAATGCCTTTAATCCCAGCACTCGGGAGGCTGAGGTAGGAGGAGTGTTGTGAGTTCAAGGCTGGTTTGGGCTACAACATGAGCACAAGACCAGCCTGAGCTACATAGTGCGACCTTGCCTCAAAAAACTAGGGCTGGGAGTTTGGCTCAGTGGCTTAAATGCCTATCTGGCAGGCGAGAGGTTGTGAGTTTGATCCCTGGTGCCGTAAAACAAAAACCAAAAACCAAAAAACAAAACCTGTGTACTTATGTATCCATTACTCTGCCAAGCCAGGTAGAATTTTTTTTAATTAAATTTAATTTTTTTCAAATTTATTTTATTTCAAGGAATAAAAAAAAAAGAACAAGAAAAAAAAACTACAACAAAATTTCAAAACACATCAATTGGGGCAACAATGGTACATACATTGCGCATTGTCATCCCCAAATCATTCACCTACCGCACAAGACATATACGTTCAATTTTTCAAACAATACTAGTACAAATCTTTCTCTTCAGTGAACTCAGAGAAATCAGTACTACAACTATCTTAACTATTTTTATATACATATACATACACATATACATATGTTTTTTTCTTTCAGCTTCTCACACTAATGAAACAATATAGTGTTTACACATGTGTGTCTTATTATTTCACTAATGAGTATGTTCTCAAGTTGCATCCATTTACCTATGAAAGTCTCCAGTTTATCCTTCTTTAGGGCTGAGTAGTACTCCACTGTATAAAAATATCACTTTTTTAAATCCATTCCTCAGTCAATGGGCATTTAGGTTATTTCTAAGATCTGGCCATTACAAACTGTGCTGCTATAAACATAGGTGCACACATATTGCAGTGGTATGAAGTTTTTAATTCTTTTGGGAAGATAACCAGAAGGAGAATAGCAGGCTCAAATAGGACCTCTAGTCCTCATTATTTGAGGAATCTCTACACTGATTTGCACCAGTCTACATTCCTACTAACAGTGGAGAAGGGTTCTTTTTTCCCCACAACCCCTCCAGCATTTGTTAGTTAGTCATTCTTTCCAGGGTGAGGTGAAATCAAATGTTTTATTTATTTTTATTTTTATTATTTTATTTATTTATTTATTTATTTGCAGCACCAGGAATTGAACTCACAACTTTGCACCTGCCAGACAGGTGCTTAAGCCATTGAGTCAAACTCCTGGCAATCTCAATGTTTTAATTTGAATCTCTTGAATGACCAGTGATGTTGAACATTTTTTTCACATATTTGTTTGCTATTTGTATTTCGTCATCTGAGAAGTATATTCATCTCGGATGCTTGTTTTTGGATTAGGTCTTTAAATCTGAGAGGACTGATTTTTTTGAGCTCTTTATATGTTCTCAATAGTAATCCTTTGTCTAAAGAACAGCTGGCAAACATTCTCTCCCACCTTGTGGGTTGTCTCTTCACTCTGTTGGTGGTTTCTCTTGCTGCACAAAAGCTTTTCAGTAGGGTGAGATCCCAGTTGTTAATTTTTTGTGATAGTTCCTGTGCAATTCAGGTTTTGTTCATCAAGTTTTTACCTACATCAATATCCCAATATCTTCAAGAGTTTTACCTCTTCTTTTTTCCAGCAGATTTAAATTTTCTGTTTTAATATTGTGATCTTTGATCCATTCTGATTTTAGCTTAGTGTATGGTGAAAGACATGGGTCCAGTTTTAATCTTTGGTACATGTAGAGCACCATATTGGCACCTTTGTCAAACATAAGGTGGCTTAGTGTGTCTGGAGTTGTTTCTGCATCTTCTAAAGTGTTCCACTGATCTTCGGGTCTTTTTTTTTCTTTTTTCTTTTTTTTTTTTTTTGCCAGTACCACCCTGTTTTTATCACAGTAGCTTTCAAGTATAATTTCAAGTCAGGGATTCTGATGCCCCCTGTCTTGTCTTTGTTGCCCAGGATTGCCTTTGCTATTCCAGGTCTCTTCTGGTTCCAGATGAATTTAAGGATTGTTTTCTCTAATTTTGTGAGACATGCTATTGGAATTTTGATTAGGATTGCCTTGAATCTGTGTAACAGTTTTGGAAGTATGGCCATTTTCACTATATTGGTTCTTCATACCTAAGAGCATGAGATATCTCTTCATTTTCTAATATCCTCTTCAATTTCCTTTTTCAGAGTACTGTAGTTTTCAATGTAGAAATCATTGTTAGATTGATTCCTAGGTATTTTATGTTTTTGTGTGCTATTCTAAATGGTATTATTTCCCTGATTTCTCTTTCAGTGAGTTTGTTATTCATGTACAAGAAGGCTGTTGATTTTTCAGTGTTGACTTTGTAACATTACTGAATTTGCTTATTAAATCTAGAGGTCTTTTGGTGGAGTTTTTGGGGTCTTCTAAGTAGAGTATCATGTTATCTGCAAATAACGATAGTTTAACTTCTTCCTTTCCTATCTTTATTCCTTTTATTTTTTTCTCTTGTCTAATTGCTCCAGCTGAAGTTCCCAGTCTCCAGAGTGGAGATGGGATATCCTTGTCTTGTTCCTGATTTTAGAGCGAAAGCATTTAGTTTTTGTCCATTTAGTATGATGTTGGCTGTTGGTTTGTCATAGATGGTTTTTATCAGATTGAGATAAAGACCATCTATTCCAATTTTCTGTAGTGTTTTATCATGAATGGGTGCTGGACTTTATCAGAAGCTTTTTCTGCATCTATAGAGATGGTCATGTGATTTTTGTCCTTGGCTCTATTAATATGGTGTATTGCATTTATGGATTTACATATGTTGAACTATCCATGCATCCCTGGGATAAATCCCACTTGATCATGGTGTGTAGTCTTCTTGATGATTTGCTCAGTCTATTTGCTAGTATCTTATTGAGGATTTTTGCATCAATGTTCATTAGGGAGATTGGCCTGTAATTCTTTTTCTTAGTTGAGTCTTCTCCGATTTTGGTATCAGGGTAATACTTGCTTCCAGGAATGGATTTGGAAGTGTTACTTCCTATTCAATTTCATTGAAGAGTTTGAGAAGCAGTGGTGTTAGGTCTTTTCTAAATTTCTTGTAGAATTCAGCAGTGAATCTGTCAGGGCCTGGGCTTTTCTTTGTTGATATGTTTTAAATCTTCAATTTCATTTATTGATATTGGGTTATTTGGAATTTTCATATCTTCTTGATTCAGCTTTGCTAATTCATATGTATCTAGGAATCTATCCATTTCTTCTGTATTTTCCTCTTTTTAGAACACAGGTTTTCAAAGTAGGTATAGATGATTTTCTGGATTTCTTCAGGGTCTGTTGTGTTTCACCCTTTTTATTCCTTATTGCATGGATTTGAGCCTTTTCTTTCCTTTTTTTGATAAGGTTGGCTAAGGACTTGTCAATTTTATTTAATTTTTCAAAGAACCAACTCTTCCATTCATTGATTCTTTGTATCTGTTTGGGTCTCCAGTGTGTTAATTTCTGCTCCAATCTTTATAATTTCCTCCCTTGTATCAGCTTTTGGTTTAGCCTGTTCTTCTTTTTCTAGAAGTTTGAGGTTCAACATTAAGTGGTTTATATGAACTTGCTCTGTTTTTCTGACATGGGTATTTACTACTATAAATTTCCCTCTTTTATTTATTTATTTTTTTGTTGGTACCGGGGATTGAACTCACAACCTCGTGCCTGCCAAGCAATATAAATTTCCCCCTTAAGACTGCTTACATTGTGTCCCATAAGTTCCAGTATGTTGCAATCATTCAACTGTAAAAACTGTCTAATTGCTTCTTTAATTTCATCTGTGACCCACTGGTTGTTCAGTAGGGTGCTATTTAATTTCCACATGTTTATGAAGTTCTTGTGATTTCCTTTGGCATGGATTTCCAATTTCATTGCACTGTGATCTGATAATATGCGTGGGATGATTTCAATTCCTTTGCATTTCCTTAAGCATGATCTTTTTTCTTTTTTTTTTTTTTTTTTGTGGCACCAGGGATTGAACTCACAACCTCGTGCCTGCCAAGCAATATAAATTTCCCCCTTAAGACTCTTGCATTGTGTCCTATAAGTTCCAATATGTTGCAATCATTCAACTGTAAAAACTATCTAATTGCTTCTTTAATTTCATCTGTGACCCATTGGTTGTTCAGTAGGGTGCTATTTAATTTCCATGCGTTTATGAAGTTCTTGTGATTTCCTTTGGCATGGATTTCCAATTTCATTGCACTGTGGTCTGATAATGTGCATGGGATAATTTCAATTCCTTTGTATTTACTTAAGCATGATTTTTTTTTTTTTTTTGTGGCATCGGGGATCGAACTCACAACCTTGCACCTGCCAGGCAGGCACTTAAGCCACTAAGCCAAACTCCGGACCCTGGTTTTTTGAGACAGGGTCGCACTACATAGCTCAGGCCAGCCTTGTGCTCACGTTGTAGCCCAAACCGGCCTCGAGCTCACAACGCTCCACCTACCTCAGCCTCCTGAGTGCTGGGATCAAAGGCGTGTGCCACCACACCCGGCTCCTAGCGGGTTCTATTTTTAGAGACTGTCCCATGTGTAGATGAGAAGAATGTGTATTCTGATGTCATGGGATGGAACACTCTATAGACATCTACTAAGTCCATTTGTTCAAAAGTTTGACTTTGTTCTAATATTTCATTACTGATTTTTTATCTAGTTGATCTGTCTTTTTGTGGCAGTGGGGTATTGAGGTCTCCCAATACAATTGTATTAAGGCTTATTTGATGTTTCATGTCCGTTAGTAATTGTTGTATATAGTTGGGTGCACTGGTATTTGTTGCATATGTATTTATGATTGTTATCTCTTTCTCTTGTATTGTTCTCTTTACGAGGATGTAGTGACCTTCTTTATCTCTCTTAATCAGTCTTGGCTTGAAATTCACTTTGTCTGCAAATAGAATAGCTACCTGTGCTTTTTTCTGGGTTCCTGTTGCATGGAGTATTGTTTTGCATCCTTTGACTTTCAGTCTATGAATTTGTTTTTGAATTAAACGTGTTTCTGCTATGCAACATATTTTTGTATCTTGCTTCTTGATCCATTCTACCGGTCTGTGTTTTTTGATTGGTGGACTGAGACCATTAACATTGATGGTTATAACTGATATGTATTAACATCCTTGTCATGTTATTTTCCTGTTGTTGGATCCCCTTTTTTTCTCCTTCCCTCTAATTGTTTGCCTTTCCTGGTGGATTCCTTCTGTTGGGGTTCATGGAGCTCTAGTCCTTATTATCTCTTTCTTTCTTTCTTTCTTTCTTTTTTAATTTTGAAGGGAATAAAACGAAAGAAATAAAACAGAATAGAGTCAGAATAAAACAATGAACATGATACAAGACTTCAAAACAAGATAAAAGGAAATCAATAATGGCTACCATAATGCCTTTTGTTATCTTCAAAATAACTTCCCATACCATCAGACATAATAAAACTAAAACAGAACAAAATAAAACCAATCAAAACAAAACAATGAAAGCAATACAGGACTTCAAAACAAGACAATAGAAATACAACAGTGGCTACCATGATGCAACGTTGTTATCTTCAAAGTAGCTGCTTATACCATCAGACAGAGTAAAATCAAAACAAAATATAATAAACAATCAAAAGAAAACAAGCAATGCAATACAAGGCTTTGAAACAATATAATAGAAAATCAATAATGGCTACCATAATATATTTTGTTATTTTTGAAATAGCAGTCCATGCCATGAAATTTAATAAAATCAAAGCAGAATAAAACCAAACTAAACAGAACAATGAAAACAATACAGGGTTTCAAAACAGAATAATAAATTAACAATGGCCACTGCCTTCCCTCTTTAGACATTTCTTCCCCTTTCACTTTCTCAATGTCTATTGTGCATTTTGGGTCCCACTAACTCCTTTAGTTTTTTGTACTAGGGAGACAACACGATGTTCACCCACATGACTCTGAACTGTTTCACCCATGAGCATGATCTCAAGTTGCATCCACTTACCTATAAGAGCCTCGAGGTTATCTTTCTTTATAGCTGAGTAACTTTCCATTGTATAAAAATGCCATATCTTTCTTATCCATTCTGCAGTTGATGAGCAAGCTACTTCTACTTTTTTTTTTTCTGGTTCCCTGTCATACAGATCATTGTTTTTTCTCCTTTGACTTTTAGTCTATGAATTTCCTTTTGAGTTAAATGTGTTTCTTGAATAAAGCATATTGATGCATCCTGTCTCCTGTTGCACTCTGCATGTTTCTTTTTATTGGTGAATTGAGGCCATCTGCGTTAATGGTTATGGCCAACATGCACTGGCTCGTCTCTGCCATGCTATTTTCCTGCTGCTAGCCTCTTACTTTTCCCCTCCATTCAGTTGTCTGCCCTGCTCGGTGATCCCTCTCTGCTGCTGTTCCTGGAACCATGGTCTTTTTTTATCTCTGTCTAGAATGTCCTTCAGTATTCTTTGTAGAGTTGGTTTGGTGGTCATGAATTCCTTCAATTGTTCTTTGTCATGAAAGTATCTTGTTTTAGCCGGGTGTGGTGGCGCACGCCTTTAATCCCAGCACTCGGGAGGCTGAGGTAGGAGGAGCGTTGTGAGTTCGAGGCTGGCTTGGGCTACAACGCGAGCACAAGAGTGGCCTGAGCTACATAATGCGACCCTGCCTCAAAAAACTAGGGCTGGGAGGTTGGCTCAGTGGCTTAAGCGCCTGCCCTGGCAGGTGTGAGGTTGTGAGTTCGATTCCTGGTGCTGCAAAAAAAAAAAAAAAGTATCTTGTTTCTCCATTAACTTTGAAAGATAGTTTTGCTGGGTATATCAATCTGGGTTGGAAGTTGTTTTCTTTTAGGACTTGAAATACTTCTTCCAAGCTCTTTTTGACTTGATTTGTGTTGAGAAGTCTGTCGTGATTCTTATGGGTTTTCCTTTATAAGATGATCAGTTTCTTTTCTCTAACAGCTTTTAATATTCTGTTCTTGTGCTGAATTTCTGGGATCTTGATTATTATATGTCTAGGAGTAGATTATTTTGGTTATGGCTAGCTGAAGTTCTTTATGCCTCACTTATCTGTATGTCATGTCCTTTTCCCATGCGTGGGAAGTTTTCTGCTATTACTTCTGTAGATAGACTTGTAATGTCATTTGTGTTGACCCCTGCTTTTTTGCTGACATCTGCTGTTCTTAAATTATTTTTCTTTGTGTTGTCTTGCAGCCATTGAATTGTTATTTCCCGGTTCCTTGTTATTTTTAAGAAATCTTTCCTTTCATGATTGCAAGTTGCACACCTGTCTTCAAGGTCTGAAAGTCTATCTTCAGTTTCTTTCAAGTGGTTTTGCAGCTTTCAATGGAGTTTTTAATTTTCTGGATATCTCTTTGAATCTGTTTCATGCATTCTAAATTGCTCTTATATTGTTCATTCATGATTTCCCTCATTTTCCTATGTTCCTCTATTGTTTTTATCTATGTCTTCTTTAGAGGTGCTTAGCAATTCTTTTATTATGTTTTTCATTTCTTCTTTTACCTGAGACAGTATTTCTGTTCTAATTTCTTTTATAGCTTCATGAAGTTGTCTCTTTACTTCAGTTGCCATCACTTCAGAAACTTCAGGTCTGTGACTCCCGATCTCTTCCATGTTTACATCTCCTGGACTTGCTCTGCTTGGGCTGGAGTCCAGAGACTGCCTTTTGCTTCTTCGTCTTGACATTTTCCTGGGTTCTTCCAAACAAGTGGGTCGTGGGGTCCTAAGAACTTCCCACGTTGGCTACAATTTCTCCAAAGTGTAACTGTTTGGTTCTTCAGGCCGGTGCTGGCTACAGATATTCAACGGTGGCCACTGGGTATGCTGGTGCAGGCTGGCTGCTGTTTTTCCCAGCCCATGCTGACTGCCTGGGGCAGGAAGCATCTCTGATGGGGACTGGAGTGTGTGTAGGGGCGGGGCCGGCCACTGCCTCCCCACCCGAGCTGGTTACTGGCAGGAAGCGCCCCCTGATGGCTACTGGAGTGTGCGCGGGGGCAAGGCTGACTGCTGCTTCCTGACTCGAGCTGGTTACCGATCATCTCTTTCTAGAATGTCCTTCAGAACATTGTGGAGTGCTGGTTTGGTGGTCATAAATTTCCTCAGATATTCTTTGTCATGGAAGTATCTTATTTCTCCATCAATTTAGAAAGACAGTTTTGTGGGGTACATCAATCTGGATTGACAGTTGTTTTCCTTTAGAACTTGGAGTACTTCACTACAAGCTCTCCTTTGACTTTAGAGTATGCTGAGAAGTCACCTGTGATTCTGGTGGACTTTCCTTTGTAGGTGATTTGTTTCTTTTCTCTAGCAGCTTTCTGGATTCTATTATTGTGCTGAATTTCTGGAATCTTGACTATAATATGCCTGGCTATAGAGTTTTTTGATCATTGCTAATTGGAATCTATATGCCTTGTTTATCTGCATGTCAAATTCTTTTTCTCTACCAGGAAAGTTTTCTGTCATGATGTCTGTGAAAATTTTTTTAATGTCATTTGTGGCATCTCCTGCTTATTCATTGACTCCAATTAATCTTAAGTTATTCTTTATCTCATCTAGCAGCTGCTGGATTGATTTCTCATGTTCTCTTGATATTTTTGAGAAATTTTTCTTTTCCTGGTCGCTAACTGCAAGCCTGTTTTCAATACCTGAGATCCTTTCCTCACATTGGCCTAATCTGCTTCAAATACTTACAGTGAAATTTTTATTGTCCTGGATATATGCTTGAATTTGCTGTATGGATTCTATTTCTTTCCTATGCTGTGCTTCCATAATTTGCTTAAGCTCATCTATTTTTTTTGTCTATTCTGCTCTAATGTCATTAAGCATGGTGTGTATTTTGGTAATCTCTGTAGTTATCTGAGACCCCCATCTCAAAAAAAAAGGGGCTAGGTATGATATATATATATATATATATATATATATATATATATATATAAAATGTATATATAGCATATACAATATATGCATGTAGCATATATAATTATATATTTTTTTTTGCTAGAGCATCTCAGAATCTAGAAAAACACTTACAATTACTCAAATAATACAGTGGATATTGTGAAGAATGCAAATGACCAGTCAGATGGAAGAGATGGCATAGAGCAGAGGGCTGGAGAAGGGACATGCCATTCTCCAGGAACTGCCACATGCTTAGCAGTCCAGGAACCCACCAAACTCAGTCCTATTGGGTTTTTATGGAGGCTTTGTTAGGCAGGTATAGTTGATGATAAATCTAATCTTCAGCCCCTCTCCCCTCCCAGGGGCTAAACGCCTCACTGTTCTAGTCTTGCCTTGCTCTTTCTTGTGACGAAGCCCAACCCCATCCTAGAGCTGTCTAGAAGCCTTCAACCACCAGTCATCTTATTACCCTAAATGACACAGCACTATGGAGATTTCAAGGGTTTTAGAGAGTTTATGTCAAACCCAGAGGTAGGCCAAATACTATTTTAGAATATCACAATTATAAAACCACGGGCACAGCTGGGAAAACATTAAAGTGGGGAGGTCAGTAGTGAAAGCCTAGTGACCAGGGATATAGCTCAGCAGCATAAGTGCCTGCCTGACAAGTGCAAGGTCCTGAGTTCGATTTCTAGTACTTCCCCCAAAAGATAGAGAAAGCCTAATTCACCAGTTTATTTTTTGCTTTCTTTTCAAAAATCACAATGATAATGTCTTTTATTTTATTTTTACCGCACTGGGGATTGAACCAGGGCTTCATGTATGCTAGGCAAGAGTTCTACCACTGAGCTGCATCCTAGCCCTACCGTGTCTTTTTTACTTAAGATTAATTTAAACCTGCTTTCCCTAAGAATCACTGAATGTCTATTGTTTACTTAACAATGATGGTGTTAAATATTTTATCCAGTGTCTTGTATTCTTGATCCTCAGATTCTTTTCCTCAGTTGTTCCTTACCCTGTGAAATGATTTATTGTAGGTGGCCACAAATAGCCGAGTTTATTTATTTGATATTTTCCTTCTGGGAAGTCGAGCTTTCAACAATGGACTTCAGATGATATTTGAAGACAAAAGAATTTTAAAGGCAAGTATATAAGCTGATTCCACTGGTAGTAAGATTAGCAGCCAGGTTCTAATTACTCTGTCTTCACCTTCTGATTTCTTAGGTTATCCATGATTGTCGCTGGCTTTCTGATTGCCTCTTTCATCAGTATGGGATTATGCTGAATAACGTCTTTGACACACAGGTACATAAAGGGGAACACTGGGTTCAAACCAGTGCTTGGAGCTTCTGTAAGTGTTGAAAATTTTTGTGTGTGACTCACTCCTGCCCACTTGTCATGTTCATACAAGGGTGAGACATTAGAGACATAAAGAAATGAGAAATCCCTGGACTATAGCAGCTTTTAGAGCTGAGCTAGTTCTCTGATTTGTTCATGACATCAGTAAAACCACTAGTTTCTATTGCTTGACTGCCTGCCTTTCTTCCTTGTTTTCCTCTTTCTTTCTTTCTTCCCTCCCTCCCTTTTTCCTTCTCCTCATTCTGTCTTTTTGTGCTGGGAGTTGAACCCAGGCTACCTCATACATGTTAAGCCCATATTCTATCCCTGAGCTGCTCCTCAGCTCCTGGGTATGTTTTCTTTAGTTTATTCTAGTCTTTGGGTTTTAGGTTTATGCCAATGAAAAGAAGTTGTTCTTGTTTTGCAGTAATGGGGACTAAATCCAGGCTTGCTCTACCGCTGAAGTGTATCAGTCCTTTTAAACAATTTTTATTTGAGGCAGGGTCTTGCAAAATTACCTAGGCTGACCTCAAACTTAATTTTCCTCCTGCTGCAGCCTTCCAGAGTACTGGGATTATAGGGATATGCCACCAGATCTGGCCACCATCAGATTTCTTGATTAAAGTTTATGTATGTGTCCAGTAAAGACTTCAGCATATCTTTCCGTATTTTTCTTTTCGGATTTTGCATGGTGTGCAACCAGGCATGGTGGCACATGCCTGTAATCCCAGCGCTTAGAAGCCTGAGGCAGGAAGACTGCTGTCAGTTTTAGGCAGCCTGAGCTACACAGTGAGTTCAAAGACCGCATGAACTACATAGTGAGGCCCTATCTCAAATCAATCAATCAATCAATCAATCAATCAACTAATCATAGATTTTGTATAGTGCAAGAAACGGGTTTGGAATTTTTACTAGTTTGCCTGTAATCCCAGCAGTCTGGATGGTTGAGGCAGTAGGATCAGATGTCTGAGCCAGCATGTACAATTTAGCAATTTAGTGAGACCTTGTCTCAAAAAATAAAAAAAGAATTTTTTTCAAAAGCCCTGGGAGCTGGGCGTGGTAGTACACGCCTGTGATCCCAGCACTTGAGAGGCTGAGGCAGGAGAATCATTGTGAGTTCAAGGCCAGCCTGAACTACATAGAGACTGTCTCAAAAAGAAAAAAAAGAAAGAAAGAAAAGCCCTGGAAATCATCTTCATTAATATAGCGGGGAGTATCACTGCCTGTCAAAAGTGCTGGGAATGTAGCTCAGTGCAAGTACCTTGGGTTCAATTCCCAGTAACACACACACACACACACACACACACACACAAATTTTACCAATTTTTTTCTTTTAAATATATTAGTTCCCTATTATTGTTGTACTAAATCACTACAACTTTTGTGGCCTAGAACAAAACAAATTTATTCTGTTACAGTAGTGGAGATCAGAAGTCCTCAAACAGCTTTTCCAGAGCTCAAGTTAAAGTGTCAGCAGAGTTTCTTGTGACAACTCTCAGGGGAGAGACTGTTTGCTTGCATTTTTCAGCATCTAATAGGGACTTGTATTCTTTAGATTGTGGTCCTGTCCTCCACTTTCAGAGTGCAGCATTCTGATCTCTGCTTCCACCTGTGTGTTACCTACAGCTCTCCTCTGACCATAGTAAAATTTCCCTGTTTTCTTCTTCAGAGAGCACTTGTGATTACATTTAAGGTCCACCCAGGTGATTCGGGATAATCTCATCAAAAGATCCAAAGAGAGACAGAGAAAGGGAGCGGGGAGAGAAACCATGCAATATTTAAGCTTATGTGTCTGACTTATTTCACTTAATATTATGTTCTCAAATTGCATCCATTTATCTATGATTCTTAAGTTTTATCTTCCTTTATGGCAGAGTTGTGGTCCATTGTGTATAAATACATTTTTAATCCATTCATCTGAAGTAACATGTTGACCATTTCTTTTCTTTTTTTTTAGACAGTGTCTCACTATGCAGTTCAGGCTGGCCTTGAACTCAGTATATAGCCAGGTTGACCTCAAATTTACAGCAGACCTCCTGTCTTAACCTCCTTGGTGCTGGGATTACAGATATGCACACCACACCCAGTAGCAGTTCATTTAAGATTATGGTATATAGCCAGGTATGGTGGTGCACACCTGTAATCCCAGCAGTAGGGAAGCTAAAGCAAGAGAATAGCAGTGAGTTTGAGGCCAACCTAGGCTACATATTGAGTTCAAGGCCAGCCAAACTACATAAAGAGACCTTGTCTCAAAAAAAAAAAAAAGATTGAAATATACAATGCATTAACTATTATCCTCTAATTATTTTGTTATGAAATTTTGTTTTTTTATAGAAGAGTGCTTTTTATATTCTTTATTAATATCTACTCATATTGCATTATGCTAAACATGAAAAAATGCATACCCATTTGTATGTATTTGTTTGCAGATATGGTACCAAATTAATATCACTAGTACTGTTTATTTCAGAGTGGAAGTCTGTAATGGCTTGTCTAGATATGTCCATAAAGCCTCATGCACTTTTAGATGGGGCTGTTTCAGAGGTCGCTGAATCTAGATTTTGTGATCCTTTCATAGTCCAATGTGGAATTATGGGTATGAGTGCTACCCCTGCCCCTGGGCAGATAGCTTGCATATAATATAAGGGGACAGAGAGGGGCTCATCCCTCCTCTCTCTTTCTTCCTTCTGTGATTTGCTTTTGCTGTCTTCTGCTGCTACAAACTGTGTCTCCTCTGTGATGCACCTCTGCCAAACCACCTTGCCTTGGAGCCAGCTGGTTATAGACTGAAACCTCTACAAACTGTGAGCTAAATAAAACTTTCCTCATTTAACTTTGGGTGTTGGGCATTTTATGTCAGCAATGAGGAAAGTAACCAAGACAGTCTTTGGGTTTTGTGGGTTTAGAAGTATTAGAAGAAAACACAAGCCAAATTTATGGATTCACAGTATCTTTTTAAAATGTTTAAGCCAGGGATTTAGCTCAGTGGCCTAAGCGCCTGCCTGGCAGGCACGAGGTTGTGAGTTTGATCCCTGGTACCAAAAAATAAAAACAAAACAAAAAATAAAGTTTATTTTATTAGTACATGTTTATATTACATAATGATTATATTCATTGGGTTTTATTGTGTCTTTATGACACAATGATTTAGGAGTGAAAAGTATGGGGGAGGGGACAGGTATAAGGGTGAAAAGGCAATTGTAACCTTGGATAACTTTGTGTCTTGATGCTACAGTCTTCTTAAAATTTCTAATTTCCTTATCTGTTTTCTATATGTATCGATCTTGGTTATTTTTCTCATTGCTGAGACAAAATACCCAACACCTAAAGTTAAAGGAGGAAAGGATTATTTTGGTTCACAGTTTGTAGAGGTTTCAGTCCGTAACTGGCTGACTCCAAGGCAGGGTGGCATCACAGAAGAGAAACACTTAATGGAAGGCAGAAAGTAAAAGCAGCAAGAAGCAAGTGACAAGCAACAACCCTCTTTCTGTGCTTATATTCCATCCAGACTACCAGCCTTCATCGAGGGTAGTATTCACATGCAAGCGGGGGTACCCTTATTCCTGCACAAACTGAGCTAAACCAATCTGTGGACTAATTTAGTAATCACACACCCTTGATGCTAGCATCACACACTCTAGATCCAGCTACCTCTGAAAGGCCCCACATGTGACCGAATGAGGCCTTGGGGGCACATCCAAGACACAAGTCATAATAGTATCTTTATATCTTTGGTCTCTGTATCAGCTAAAATTAAGGGTTTCAGGGATTTGGATGTGGGTTTCTCAGGGATCATTATTCATTCTACCATATTTAAATAATTGCTGCAATTTTTATTTTACTACTGACGGATTCCACCTGTATGGAACTCTGCTAGGCTCACTGTGGTAGTGATCCAACATGGCGCCTATAACCTCGTGGCTAGCCAAAGCAAACTTCTTTGTTCTTCTTCTAATCTCAAAATGAACTTCCTGATTTTCTTTCATGCTTGCACCAAAGAGCCTCCAGTCTTCTCCTGACACCACAATCCAGTCTCCACCCTCAGCTAACTCCATAAAAGCCATTCTGAACCAGCTTCCCCTGTAAGAGGGTCCTTGCAATCTCCTGCAGCCCTCCTGCTCTGGCAATAAAGGCTTTTTCTTGTCTCTGTCTTTGTCTCTCAACTGTGCCAAAAAAAACCCTAACAATTAGCTTTCCTTACCAAAACCTTACCAGAATTGCTTATAAGTGGTATGATAATAATAATAATTATTATTATTGTTTTTTTTTTTTTTTTTTTTTTTTTTTGTGGCACCAGGGATTGAACTCACAACCTTGCGCCTCACAGACAGGCGCTTAAGTCACTGAGCCAAACTCCCGGCCCTGGTTTTTTGAGGCAGAGTCGCACTGTGTAGCTCAGGCCGGCCTTGTGCTCACGTTGTAGGCCAAGCTGGCCTCAAACTCGCAATGCTCCTCCTACCTCAGCCTCCCGAGTGCTGGGATTAAAGACGTGTGCAACCACGCCCAGTGGTAAGATAATTATTGAATTTTATTTTCCTTTCCCAGTCTCCAAAGACCCTAAAGAATAATAAGTAACCTAGCAGGCAAAAGAAGTAGAAAAGAAGTAGATACCAACACACTGGGTTATTTCCTTACTTTAAAAATTTTGTTTTCAAATTGAGTTGTCTTAACAATTTGGCATGGTCTATCATATTGAATCTTGAGGGAAATAGTCTATAAAGACATTTTTAAAAAATATTCTTGATATTTCTTCAATGATAAATGTATATTTTTTTGGGAAGGGGGAAGTTTGAGACAGGGTCTTGCTACGTAGTTAAGGCTAGCTTTGAAATCACTATGTAGCCCAAGCTGACATTGAACTTGTGGCAGACCACCTGCTTCAGCCTCCTAAGTGCTGGGATTACAGGTGTGTGCTACCATATCCTGCTGTTTTCTGTATATATTTGACTAGCTGTTATGGTTTATACATTGTGTCAACTTGAGAAGTCTAGAAGCTTAATTAACTAACTCAACAGCTCTACATCTTGGGGTATAGAACACACAAGCAGTTACCTGTTCATTATGTCAATTTGAGAAGGTCAGAAGTTTAACTAAGAGACTCAGCAGGGAGCCAGAGTTCTTTGTAAATATCCTCATCCTTGCAAAGGAAGGCAAGGAGATTTGTGAAGCAACACCCACCCTGGAGGGAGTGGGCGGCCTGTGTACAATATAAGGGAGGAGAAGAGGCTCATTCTTATCCCTTTTTGGCTCTGGCTGCTTTTGCTGGTGCTGCCTTGAAGTGTTGTCCCTGTGCCATGCCACCCTGCCATGGAGCCAGCTGATTATGGACTGAAACCTCTAAAAACTGTAAGATAAATAAACCTTTCCTTCCCTAATTTTGGGCGTCAGGTATTTGGTCTCAGCAACGAGTGAAAAGTAACCAAGACACTAGCTAATTTTTCTTTTTGTATTACCACAGGTAGCAGATGTCTTCCAATTTTCCATGGAAACTGGTGGCTTTCTTCCAAACTGCATTAGTACTTTACAAGAAAGTTTAATAAGACACCTTAATGTAGCCCCTAAATATCTCTCCTTTCTAGACGACAGACAAAAACTGATTCAGGTGAGTGTTGAAGATGTCTCTTTTGACAATTTTTTCAAGTGTTTTCTGAATAGAATTAATAGCCTATTAAATAAAGAAAAGATAGCCACCATGTAAGCATATGAGAATCAACAAAATCTTAGCTGTGCCAGATAGGAACAATTTTGTGGTTTCAAGTGAAAAGCTAGGATTCAGATTTGCTGATTATCAACTAAAAAGTACTCTGAAATATAATTTTCAAGTTAGGATAAGGAGAAATTTTGTGATAATTTGGATTAATGAGATGGAACCAAAATCATCCCAATTATTTCTCCCAAAGAGTTACAAATTTTATTGCCAGGCATGGTGGTGCACACCTGTAATCCTAGCACGGAAAGCTGAGACAGAAGAATCCTTGAGAGTTCAAGGCCAGCCTGAACTACGTAGTGAGACCCTGTCTCAAAAACAAACAAACAAACAAACAAAATATATATGTAGATCCTAACTTGGGTTATGACTATATTGTCTACAAACTTGATCATGTACTTAAGTGTGTTGCCTTCAACTTTCTTTTGTTTGTTCAATATTTTTTTTTTTTGAGGCAGGGTGTCTATGCAGTTCATACTGGCCTTGAATTCACTCAGGCTGGCCTCAAGTTCTTGATGATCTTCCTGCCTCAGCCTCCTGAGTTCTGGGATTATGGGGATGTGCCACTACACCTGACTGCTGCCTGTAATTTTAAATGCTAAATCTAGACTGACCCCCTCCCTCCTCTTTCTCTTGTTTCATCCACACATTTTAATTGTGTGTGTGTGTGTTTTCTGAGAAGGTTACTTATAAATTTAAAAGATAATAATGTAAGAATTAGTGTTTTAAATCAACCCTCTGGGCCATTGTGGGGGGTGGTGCATGCCTGTGATCCCAGTTACTTGGGAGGGTGAGGCAGGAGGATCACAAATCAGAGGCTAGCTGGGCAATTTAGCAAGACTCTGTCACAAAATAAATACAAAATTAAAAAGGGCTAGGAATGCTGATCAGTGGTAGAGTGCTTGCCTAGCATGTGTGAGGCCCTGGATTCATTTCCAAATACTGGAAAAAAATATTTTGGTGTCTCTAGGAAAATCCAGAAGTGTGGTTCACACGACCGCTTCTACCCTCTTTGCTGAAAATCCTGGCCCTGGAAGCAACCTACCTGCTCCCTCTTCGAACAGTGCTCCTGGATGAGATGATGTCTGACCTCACCACGCTGGTGGGTGGCTACCTAAACATCTGCCGAGAAAGCTCTGCAGACCAGCTTGCAGGCACAGAGGTAGGTGTGACTGTCTTCAGGACCTCTTTTGTTGGTTTCTGCTTCTCCTGGGGAGGGCACAGTGTCACTGACTTTACAACCTCACCAACTTTCATGGGGCAGACTTTGTGATAGATAAATATATGTACATGTAAGAGACAGCGTGCATAAGAGAGTCTGCCAAAAAATGTACACACCAGGAAAAGAAAAACTTGTTTAAATATTTTAATACTAAATTTATTGAGACATCATGAGATTAATACAAGTTACTTTTGGCCTCTGCAATTATTAGAGATGCTCAAAGAATGACTTGTCATTAAAAAAATGAAACAATAACAAATGCTGGCATGGCTGTGGTGAAAAAAAAACTCTTCTTCATTGTTGGTATAAATATAAAGTAGTACAACCATTATGGAAATCAGTATGGAAATTTCTCGAAGAGCTGTAGAAATTCCACATGAACAAGTGACCCCCCTTTTAGGAATCTTCCCCAAAGAACTTAAGACATACTACAGTGATACAGGCATACAAATGTTTGTAGCAGCACAATTCACAATAGCTAGATTCTGAAAGTAGCCTGTGTACCCATCAACACATTATCGGATAAAGAAAATGCATCTGTATACAAGGGAATACTACTTGGCTATAAAGAGTGACAAATTTGAAACATTTTTAGGAAAATGCATGCATCTAGAAAATATAATGTTGAGTGAAATAAACCAGACACACAAGCTTAAATACCATACGATTTCTCATTTGAGTGAGGCAAGGTACAAAGAGAATAATAAAGGGTGGATTGAAGAGGACAAGAAGACAGATCTCTTGTAATAGGGAAGTGGTCCAAGGGAACAAGGGTGAGGGTTGAAGAAGGAAGGGGAAATAAATAGAATAAAGATTCACCATGTACAGGAACCTAATAACCTCAGTGAATGTAAATATTATATGATACAACATGAACTAAGACTAATAAAATCAAGAATGAGAATTGAAATAGGGGAACTAGAGGAGGAAAAGTAATTTTAAAAAGAAACAAGCTGTAGTATGTACATGTAACCATTCCCCAAGAGGATTGTAAAATGTGTGTATGGAAAACATGTTCTAATAAATTTTTTTAAGTTTAAAACATTTGTTACAGATGTGGCAAAGAGATGGCAGCTTTTCTGTTTTCTGACCAAAAATTTAATGTAAGTTTCTAAGGTTATCCAGTATATAATAATCAAACATTTAAAAAAGAAATCTGAGGATGTAGCTTAGTGGTATTTACTTAGCATGTGTGAGACCTTCGGTCCATTCCCCAGCACCACAAATAGAAAAACAGAAGTTTTAAATTTCCACAACACAGAAGGCTTTTTTTTTTTTTTGAGACAGGTTCTAGCTATGTAATTCAAGCGGGCCTTGAATTTACGCTAGCACAGGCTGGCCTCGAACTCACAGCAATCTTCTTCCCTCAACTTCCTGAGTGCTGGGATTACATGTACCACCATGCCCGCTAGAAGGTTTTTTATGTAACAAAAAATTATTTAGAGGCCATTAAAGACTAATAAATTCAAATTTAAAAACCTCATTAACTGGGTGTTGTGGCATGTGCCTGTAGTCCCAGCTGTTCAGTAAGGCAGGACGATCCAATACCTTGAGCTTTGTTCAAAGCCAGCCTGGGCAACATAGTGAGATCCGTTACCTCACTCCCAATGTTGTTGCTATATGTTAAACGTGGTGCACACTTGTAAACCCAGTGCTCTGTGAGGCTGAGGTGAGAGAATTGCAAATTCGAGCCTGGGTCAGGCGACTTAGCAAATGTGTGAGAACCTGTCTCAAAACAAAAGGAAGGTCTGAGGATGCAGCTCAGTGCTTAGGTGCTGGGTTCTGTCCCCAGTAAACACACACACACACAGACCTGAAAGTCAAAAGGTAAAGCCATATTAGAAAAATTACTGAATTACTTGCCCTGTATAACAAAGTAGACATTTTCTTCATGTACTGTGTTCTTTATTTCAGCATTTATATCATGACAAAACACTGCGAACAACTCAAATATCCACAAATACCCATCAAGAAGGGTTTTGTTGAGTAAGTTATGATACATCCACACAGCCCTTAAAAATGCCATTAATGCCACTCTCAAAAACAAGATTTTTTAAAAATAAAAGTTTAAAAAAAATAAAAATGCTGATGAATATATAACAGTATGTATCCCTTTGTATATTTTAGATACATTTTGTTATCACAATTAAAAATTGGAAGAAAAATAAAAATGTAAACCCAGGTTAGGTATGTGACTCAGTGGTAGAATATTTGCCCATGAGCTGGGTGTGGTGACGCACACTTGTTAATTCCAGCACTTGGGAGGCTGAAGCAAGAGGATTGTTGCGAGTTCGAGACCAACCTGGGCTACAAAGTGGGTTCAAGGCTAGCCTGAACTGCACAGTGAGACTCTGTCTAAAAAAATAGTGCTGGGGATTTAGCTCAGTGGCATAAATGTCTGCCTGACGGGCATGAGGTTGTGAGTTCGATCCTTGGTACCAAAAAAAAAAAGAATATTTGCCTGCCATGTGAAAGGCCCTGAGTTGGTCCCAGGCAGCATGAAAGAAAAAAGTATTCTAAAATAAATAAATAAATAAATAATAAAAATATAATCTACTGGAAATATAAACATTTAATAAGGCAATATACATTAATACAGATGATCATAAATGCATAGATTGTTCCTAGAAACTCACACAAGAAACAGCTTTTTTGTTTTGTATTTTGTTTTTGTTTCTTGAGACAGGGTCTTACTGTGTAGTTTAGGTTGGTCTTGAACTCATTGTGTAGCCCAGGCTGGCCTTGAACTTGTAGTGATCTTCTGCCTTAGCCTCCAGGTACCAGAATTACAAGTGTGCTTGCTAAGAAACAACATTTTACAGGATGTACCTGCTAAGGCAAGTGGGACCAGGTTGGGAGACTTACTTTTCCTGTGTAATTGTTACACACACACACACACACACACACACACACACACACACACGCACACACATGCGCAACTGGATTCACGATATTTAAATCGCTTAAGAAATAGTTCAGTTATTGAATACACTAGAGGGTGCTGTATGATCACATTTGAATAGACATTTGATTGCCAACTCTTATTAGGTATAATAGAAGTGATTTTTAAGTAGCATATTCACAAGTTTAGTTATTGTAAACCTGTGTTCATTTTTCTTTCTTAGCCTACATGTATGGAGCTGCCAGAGGAACTGCTTCAACTCAAAGACTTCCAGAAGCAGCGCAGAGAGAAAGCTGTGAAAGAATACAGGATGGATGCACAAGGACTCCTAATAAGGACTGTGCTACATCCAAAAAAATCAGAGACAGTGACAGCAGGAAAAGGGGAACAAGTCAGAGGCTTCTTGTTTTGTAAAGATTCTAGAAAAGAAAAAGCTCCAAGTTTGACATCTCATGAATTTCATGAGGATGGAAATATTTCAAAAGAAGAATTTAAAACAACAGTAAAATCTCAACATCTACCTCTTGTAAAAAAAGGAGAAACCACTGACCATTTCAGTAACAGACTTATTTGCACTGAGTCCAAAGGATCAGAAGATGGAAGAATAACTCAGAAAGAACACTATATGTTGCCCAAGCATGAGTTTCAGACAAGTTTTTCTTTGAAAGAAGAGAGAGAACAGTTATTGGTTCTCAAAGGTAAGGAATATTTGTTGTCCACAAAACCAGATGTTTCAGTATCTCCTCCTCCTCTTCAGGAAACCAGAGTGTCACCAAATGATACGTTTCATCCGTTCAAGGAAGCTGGGATCTCCACACTCCCTCCCTGTCCAGCCTTGGAGAAGATTGACTTGTGGATAAATCCACCTCTGAATCTGCCTTAGGATTTGCAGATTGCTCAAGACCATAGAGGGTCCACATTTCCCCTGTCATCCAGGGTTTACTCAGTGCTTAACTGTCTCATGTCATGGGTGTAGTTTTGCCTCATTTGCAGGCTTCAGGGAGAATTATATCCTCTTCTTTACTCTTCCATTCCTGGTACATGGATTAGGGTGAAAATTAATACATTAATAAGGAAAGAAGTAAAATTTCTAATTATGTCACAGTGTAGAAATGTTTCCAGTGACCAGAGTGAAGTATATCTCATAATTTGGGTTTAGAAGTTTTTAAGGAGGGAAAAATTTGGGGCTTAATATCAGGGAGAATCTATAATTTTTTTTTTTTTGTCTTTTTGAGACAGGGTCTCACTATGTAGTTCATGCTGGCCCTGGGCTCACTTTGTAGGCTAGGCTGGTCTCAAAATTGCAAACGATTCTCCTGCCTCAGCCTCCCAGGTGCTGGAATTACAGGAGTGTGCAACACACCCGACTTTGAGAATCTTATAATTTTAATTTTTTATTCTGAGTTTTGCTTTTAGGTTGGCTGGCAGGGAATCTGTAAGACTCTTGGTTATCCCTAAGTTGAAAAAATTGGCACCTGACAATGTTAGTAATAATTTTCTCCTTAAAATATTAACTTTATGCTTGAATTTTAAGTGTTTTGTCTGTCTCAAGTCATAGAAAAACAGTAGTTAATGTTACAGGAATCAATATCTCATTTAAATTTATTTCATTTACAAGTGTCTTTTTGGAGGGGTCCATTTCACAAACAAAACAAGGACTTTCGACTCCTTTTTAGTATATTTATTATGTAAACTTGAAAGTGGACGTCATTATATTGGCCTGGCATTGATATATGTTTTAGGATAAAAGAAAGGTGTGGAGGCACACACCTATAACCCCAGCACCCAGAGCAGCTGAGAGAAAGAGGCTGGCAAGTTCAAGCCTGGGCAAATTTGTAAGCCTGTCTCAAAATAAAAAACAAAAGAAAGGGTTTGGGATTTAGCTCAGTGTGAAGGCTCTGGGTTCAATCCACAGTACTATGTTCCTTTCTCCCACCAAAAAAGAGGCAGCTTGTATTGAGCCTTGTTCATATTGTGTATTTACAAGTTGCTCACATTCTTTTGTGTAAAATGACCAATAAAGCTGTTTGAACATTGTGTGATCTCTCCCTTTTCTTACCTGGGCTGTGATAGGAAGATTTGGAATATGTCTAGATTTCTAGGTCTGGAATCCAGTTTAGAAATCTGTCATTTGACTATGTTACAGAACTGTCTTACTTAGGGGAAATTGAGGGACAGTCAGTGGTTAGGGATGTCCTTATCTGCACCAGCCATTTCTGTTCTGAATACTGCTAAACGAATCACCTTCCCTTTCCAGAACCCAGGTCTAGTCTGTGTTTAAGAATATTGCAGGCAAACAAACAAACAAA
>RJWM01006914.1:0-81062 GCA_004363535.1 Dasyprocta punctata | reverse complement strand
TTTTTTTTTTTTTTTTGTACTGGGAATCGAACTCAGGACCTCACACTTGCCAGCCAGGCGCTTATGCTGCTGAGCTAAATCCCCAGCTGTAACAGTTTTTTAAGATAGCAGAACAAATATGTTGTTGCTCTGTGTGAAAATTGAAGGCAGGACATTAGATCTCTGGGCAGGTTACTTTTTCAGTACCTTTTTGTTCAGTACGTAGTGGTCAGGCTGCTTGTGTGTTTTACTTATACCTTAATGTCATTTGTGAAGCAAAATCAAAAGACAGCCCAAAACACAGAAAAAATCTTTGTAATATGTATGACGAAGGACTGATTTCCTGTTTATGTGACTATAAATTTTGCCTTTAAACTGACAAGCAAAAGACACTGTCTTGTTTTGGGCTGTTATAACACATTCCATAGACCTCAGTAAACAGAAATTTACCTCTGTAAACAAAATAACTTTATAAAACTTTATAGTTTTGGAGGCCAGAGAGTCTGAGACTAGTTTGCCAGCATGGTCGGGTTCTGGCAAGAGCCCTGCTTGAGAGAGGACTGTCTTCTTGCTGTGTCCTTATGTCAGGGACAGCAGAGAGGGCAGTGGGTCCTGGTTTCTAAGGACATAATCCATCACAAGGCCACATCCCAGCCTCCCAGAGCTCCCATGTCCAAACTCCATCACCTTGGGAATCAGGGTTTTGAACATAAGAATTTTAGGGGACACAAGCATTCAGTTTATAGCAACCACCAGATGGAAATGGGCAAAGAACATGGATAGTTCCCAGGAAAGGAAATTCAGTTTGCTTTTAAACTTATAAAAATAGCCAGTCTCTTTCATAAAAAAGGCAAATTAAAAGTACAAGTTCCTGTTTCTCACCTATCCAATTGGCAAAGATCAAGCGGTTGGAATACATACCTTGGTCAGGATACAGGGAAATAGGCACTCATACTTCCTTTTTTTTTTCTCACTAGATTTTATTGGTGCATTTTAGATATACATAATGATCACATTCATCATAGAGAATTGTACCTGTACATGAAATAACTTTTTCCCCCATTCTCCTCCCCTCCTTTCAACCCCTCTTCTCCCCATCTACAAAGCTTTGTTTCCATGTTCCATCTTTTGTCTTTTTTTTATTTTAACTTTTCCCTTTCCTTTCCCCCTCCTCTCTCTCTTGTTCATTTTGGTCCTTATTCGTACTTTCGATCTCACATGGCACTTGTACTTTCATGAAAGTATAAATTGGAACAACTGCTTTGGGAAGCATTTTGGTCACCTGGAAGGCTTATTTACAACTGTAGTACCTTGATCCAATAAGACTGTTTTTGTGAATGTATTCCATAGACTTATCTGCACAGTGTACAGACACAGCTAGTCCTTGTAGCAGTGCATAAAGCAGCAAAGGACTGGAAATAACCTGTGTACATTGATTCTCCAAGAATAATAAGTTACAGAGGCAAGGTGGAAGGAGGAAGAAATGGGGAACGACTGCTAAGTGGGTATAGGACCCTCTTTCAGGAGCATGAAAATGTTTGAAACTGGATGGGCTTCATAGTTACATGACTGATTGTACTAAATAACACTCAGTGTCATTAAAAATCTACTGTAAAAATTTTTTTTACCAGGGATATAACTCAGTGGCACAGCACCTGACTGGTAAGTGTGAGGTTGTGAATTCAATTCCTGGTACCAAAAAAAAAAGTTTTTTGGGGGAGAATCTTGCTGGATAGTTCACACTGACCTGAGGCTCACTATAGCTCAGACTGGGCTTTAACTTGTGATCCTCCTGTCTCAGCCACCTGAGTACTGGGATTACAGGCGTGCACCAATAGGCCTAGCTCAAAAAGGGTTAGTTTTTTGATTTGGGAATTTTACTTCAGTTTTAAGAAAGACAAGATGCAGGCCAGGCCTGGTCACACACACCTGTAGTCCCAGCACTCGGGAGGAGGAGGCAGGAGGGAGGATCACTGTGAGTTCAAGGCCAGCCTGAACTACATAGAGAAACCCTGTCTCAAAAAGGCCAAAAAAAGAGAGAGAGAAGATGCAGAGTAAAATGTCTCATCCTTTAAAGGTTGAAGAATATGGTTGGGACAAAAAATGAAAGATGCGTAAGTACTTGTACACTGGAGGGGTATTTCTGGGTAGTACACAATAGACTAGGGTAATGTTACTGCTGGTCCAGGGAATTGGGGCGCAGAAGGAAGAGGAGATGTGATTTTTGTGTTGTTTGTATTTTGTAGGAAATTTTATTCTGCTTATGGATCTGGTCAAAAAGCTTTTGATCTGTTCAATCCAAACTTCAAATCTACCTGTCAACGGTGAGCCATTTTCAAGTTCTGAGTTCCCTCTCCCTCTTGCCTGCCAAAGATTTCACTATCAGTTTGAGAAGTTGTGTTGAATTCTACTTGAGAAAAAGACGTCACTCCGGGAATGCCTGGTGAAGACGTGCCCGATGCTGGGGTGTCACATCTTGTCAGTCCACACATTATGTGCCTGAGATGTGGCTGCTTGGAATTCCAGGTTCGTGGAGAAGTACATTGAGCTGCAGAACCTTGGAGAGACAGATGAAGAGAAGTTATTCGTGGAAACAGGAAAATCTTTATTAGCAGAAGGTGTCATTTTAAGACGAGTAGGAGAAGCAAGGACTGTGAGTACTTTCTTGTTAAAATTGTTTTTGTTGGGCTCTGCGTGTCAGTCAGTGGTAGAGAACTTGTCTAGCCTGCGCGAGGCCCCGGGTTTGAACCCCACACACAAGTTATTACCATTGATATCTTTGCCTGTTTATCAGAAGTTAAAGAGCAGCTTGGTGTTCTTTCCCCAGCCTTGGCTCTTGTTCTTAAATTCCAAGTCAGATACGTTGGAGTGAGTGTGCTGAATTGTGGTAATGGCTGCTACTTGGGACAAGTGAGCTGGCATTAGGGCTCTCTGAAATAAGATTCTGTAGACATTTTTATGGTGCTGTTTCCCATTCATCATAAAATAATTTGACAAGATATTAGTGGTAAATTTTTCCTCCGTGGTAGAATGTGCCTCGTTGCACGGCTGCAGCCCGTTAATGGAGTGAAAATGGTAACATCTGTGTGACACACTTCTGTCTGGTCTTTTTAAGCAACTGGAAGGTAGTCACATGAATGCCAGGCCCCAAGCTCTGATGGACAGAAACCAGCCTGAGGAAGAAGTCAGCCAGGACCAGCATACGGAGGCACCCGAGGAGCCATCGAAAGGTCTCCCGGCTCCCTGAAGGACTTGTATACTGCGTATATGAACTGTACGCTGTGCGCTGCAGGGAGCGAGCTGTTTTTAACAGTTGAACTATGTAAATGCTGCCTGATCTCCAGGGCACTGTGTTTGCCTTTTCTTAGTTCCCACTTCTGGGCTGTCACGCGGCTCAGTATCATAGCAGTTTTGTGAACTTTTATTTTAGGACATTACTAAATAAAGGACTCCGTACTGCCAATAAAGTAAATTTACTCTGAAATTGTAAATAACGTGAAGAAACCTTTAGAAAGATTGTTTGAATGGGGCTCTCTCAGAGTGTGCTGCTGGGCTGTTCCTCCTGGCTTGAGTGGGTTGCATTTTTTTGTTTTGTTTTGTTTTTTTTGGTTATTTTTGTTTGTTTTGTTTTTTGACACAGGGTCTCGCTATGTAGTTCTGGCTGGCCTTGAGCTCACTATATAGCCCAGACTGACCTTGAACTTGTGGCAGTCCTCCTGCCTCAGCCATCCAACTGCTGGGATTACAGGTGTGCCATTGTGCCCGGCAGTATTTGTGCTCTGCTATTAATCTCTTTGGGGCCATCAGACTCTTCCTTGCACATAGTGTGGTCCCGGGCCAGCTGTGTCCTTCTGCAGGTAATCTTTGTGCCTTCATTATACAATTACTGACGTCACTTTGAGAGGCCAAGCTGACTTGTGCTTTGCAGTGAGGACTGACCATTGATGATGGACAGAGACTAACACTGGAGCTTTAGTGTCAGGGACTGAGTGTTGGAGACAGTTAGCGTAGCCTGCATGGAGCAGGCTGCTCAGTATTGCTGAATGAATGAATGAATGACTGTATGAATGAATATATGATTACACAAGCAGATGGTGTCCCTGTAGGTCACTGGATGGGGGTGGCCAGGGCAGCTGATTGAGATGACATTCTCCACAAGCATCCTGCCTCCCTGGCTGTGCTCATGGTTCTCACCAACTGTCCTGCCTTCCTCATTTCCCTATGTTTTAGTAAATAAATGAAATACTTCTCAGATTGTAGCTGAGAGATTTGTAGCTGAGATTGTATTTGTGATGAAACTAATAGTTTTCAGTTAGCAGTTCATAAATTCCTTAATTTAAAACTCAGGAGGCTGTTCTACCCAAAGGCTCTTTCTGGTGGGCTGAAAGGCAGGGTCCACACCTCGCAGCTTGTTCCCCTCCCTGTGCACTCAGTTACTGAAGGTCAGTGAGTCCCTGAGGCACAAGCGGTTCTCAGTTATGCTGCTTCCGCCCGGTGTGTCTTTTAACAATTCCTTGTGTTTGGGGAATGCTGCACTTTTAGATGGGAAAGGCACTTTCATTCTTTCAAAGACTTTAGGCAGCCAGTGAACCTGGAGATGCACGCCTGTAATCCCAGCACTTGGGAGGCTGAGGCAGGAGGATCACTGAATTCCACCCAGCCTGGGCTACATAGTGAGTTCAAGGCCACCCTGAATTACGGAGCAAGACTGTGTGTCAAGAAACAAAACACCAAAACAAAAACAAAAGATATTAGGCAATGTTTGGATTCAAGTATCAGGCCAGACCTTGGGAAGAGGTTCTACAAGAAGGTTGAGGAATGATGGGTGGGTGGGAGGTGTCACTCATCTCTCTGAACCTTAGGTTTCAGGTTATAAAAAGCAATTTCTTTGCCATAATGATAAGGCTTTTAAAAAGTTGTTTGTTAGCTGGGCATGGTGGCACATGCCTGTAATCCCAGCACTGGAGAAGCTGAGGCAGGAAGATTGTTGCAAGTTTGAGACCAGCCTGAGCTATAAAGTGAGTTTAAGTCCAACCCGAACTGCATAGTGAGAACCTATCTCAAAAAGACCAAAAAAATAAAAATAAAAATCCCAAAAACCAAACAAACAAACAACAACAACAACAACAACAAAAAAGTTGTTTGTTTCATAGTTTTAAAAAAGAAAACTTAGATATGCACATGGTTCTGAATTTAAAGTTGGAAAGCCCTCCTGCCTCTTTCCCAGCCGTTCACCTTACCCCTGAGCTATTACTGTCTTACTTTTCTCTTGTCGCTGAGACAAAATACCTGACACCCAAATTTATAGTGGGGAAGGTTTATTTAGCTCACAGTTTGTAGAGATTTCAGTCCATAATCAACTGGTTCCAAGACAAGGTGGCTTGGCTGAGAGGCAATGCAGAAGAAAACCAGTTCATGGCAAGCAGACAGAAAAAACAAGCAAGGAAGGGCAAGACAAGCTTCTTCCTGTCCCTTATATTGTATCCAGTCTACCAGGATTAGGGTGGTACCAATCCAATCAGTGGATTGATTTAGTAAGCACCCAGCCTTAATCCTAGTACCCTCAACCCTAGCATTGCACCATGAATCACACACTCTAGACTCAGCCACCTCTGAAAAAGCCCCGCCTATGACTGCATGAGGCTCTGGGGGTGGGGGACAAATCTAGATACAATAACAGTCACTAATTCTTTGATCTTCTAGAAATATTTGAGTGTGTATATGGAGATACTATGTTGTTCTGTACCTTGTTTTTCCAGTTAATATGTCTCAGAGATCCTTCGTATGGATGGTTTGTGATTTAACCAGTGCCAAACTGACAATGATTGTTTCTAGGTTTTACTGTACTGCAGGTGGGCTGGCATAGCTGCAGAATGCTGGATCGAGGGGTAGCGTCTCCAGCTGTGACAGTAACCTCAGTTCTGCTCACCAGCAATGTACGAGAACGGGACTCACGAGGGACAGAAAGAGCCTGCCTCAGCATGAGGAGGCAGCTGCTGTCACCCAGTGCCTTCTTCAGGTGAAGTCTCAGTGATCAGAACACAGTGGAAGGTGTGAAGTTTACGTGGGGAATTCAGAACCTTTCCCAGTTTTGAGAAAAGCCTTTATCAGGTCCCTATGGTATTCATGGGAAGAATGGAAATCTGACCTCATTCTTCTCTTTCTTCCTTTTTTTCTTTCTTTTTTTTTTTTAAGGAGAGTAAAACCAAGCATAATCAAACAGAATAAAGCCAATCAAAACAAAACAGTGGAAGTGATACAGGATTTCAAAACAAGACAATTGGAAATCAATGGTGGCTACCATAATGCCTCTTGTTGTCTTCAAAATAGCTGTCCATACCAAAATAGCTGTAAAATCAAACAAAACAACAGAATGGAGCCAATAAAAACAAAACAATGAATGTAATACAGGACTGCAAAACAAGATAATAGTAAATCCAAAATGGCTACCATAATATATCTTGTTATCTTTGAAATAGCTGCCCACGCCATTGGGTATCATAAAATCAAATAAGACAAACCAGAATAAACCAAATAAAAAGCCAAATCAGCCAGGTGTGGTGGCTCAGGCCTGTAATCCCAACACTTAGGAGGCTGAGGCAGAAGGATACAAGTTCAAGGCCAGCTTGGGCTGCACAGCGAATTCAAGCCCAGCCCAAACTACATAGGGAGACCTTGTCTCAACACCCTCCCCCGACCAAAAAAAAAAAACACCCTTAAAATCAAGTTGAGAAGGCAAGAGTGACTCTAGAGACAGCAAGATGAGCAAGAATCTTTTTGGATTGTGATTTAAGTGTGTAGTAGAGGTTTCAGAATGAGGGCTCAGCTCAGCTACAGCAGGAGGAGCTGGCAGGGCAGGCATGGCAGAGAGTAAACACTGCTCTGCTTGAAGCAGCCTCCCTGCCACCAGGGCTTTAGAAGTGACATCTGCAGTGCCTGTTTCAAATAGTGTCTGCTTGGAAACTTTACCGTTGTTAAGCCGCATATCGAGGCCCTGCAGAAGCCCTGTACCGTTGCGCGCGTAAGGCATCACTGTGATCACCACGCCTGGGCTGCCTTCTCTGCTCCTGTCTAATTCACTGCGGCCCTCATTCCTGGGCTTAGTGTTCTCTCCCTACTAGAAGTGTAAACAAGGGCAGACATTCTCACTCTTTGTGGCCACTGAAGCGTTAAATGGTCTTCAGCAGCAGATCCTCCAGGGCTTTGCTGAGTTGAAACAGGAAGGCCTGTGTTGCGTCCAGGCCACCTTGAGGTTTGCATGGGGCAAATCCAAAGATCTGGGTGCTTCTGGCAACCACTTTGCACTGGCATGGCCGTGTGAAAAGCTGTCACCCTGTAAAATGACACTGTTTGCCTCATTGGCTTCCAGTTAGTGTTGTGAGGGCTCCTTGAGATCATGAATACAAAGTTCACTCAGGACTCAGCAGTTCTTAGTTGGAGGGGATGGTGTGACATTCAAGTGGCAGACTGCTACGGGACACATAGCTGGGAGGGAGAGAAAACCCCCTAAGACAGGGTGATATTTGGAGCCCGGAGGATGAATGAGCTGTCCAAGGGGAATGGAGAGAAACACATGTCAGGGGCTGGCCAGGGGAGTGCTCTCAGTTAGAGGGCAGAAGAAGGGAAAAGGTAGCAAAAGGAACAGTGCCCCACCTCCTCCATTGTCTGTAAATACTGAGGTTGCTTAGGCGGTCCTAGATTCACCAGTTTACAGAGTTCTGCCTTCGCTTCTGTTGGGCAGACCTAATCCTTGGTTGGTATTCTTGAAAACTACCTCAATTCTCTGCATAGTTTTGTATAACACTTAGCGTCCTGCTCTCTGATTTTGCTGGAACGTTACCTTTCTAGGTGAAGGGTGGTTTGCCACTTAAAAACATTCAGGGAAGGGGAGGGGAAGGGGACATAAAAAGGTGTCATGTGCCTGTACCAACTACCTACAATGAATGTATTCATGATGTGCCGCAAACATGTACTAATAAAATGTTTGAAAATAAAAACATTCAGCAGATTAAAAAAAAATTAAACAAAGGTATACATGTAGGGTGATAAAATTTTTCATGGGAGCCCAGGAGTGATCTGCTGGAGTCACTGGGCCTCACCCACCCATCTCTGCTCTCATCTGTGACCCAGTCTGACACCTGCCTCCAAAGCAGGACAACAGTTTTCTTACGTCCCTGTGAGTTAGGGGATGGGACATGGGGTGGTGCTGAGAGTGAAAGTCAGCTGACCTTTGCCTCAGCCAGGGCACCTGCAGCCAGGGACAAGGACAGGTGAGCGGATTGAGCGCAGGCAGGAAGTCCAAGCCTCTTTCTCTCTGCTCCCTGTCCCTGAGCTGTATTCTGCAACAGCCAAGAGGTGAAAGTGACGCTGGCTGTCTGAGTCATGCGTCTCAGCCTCTGACTGCGCCCGGTGAGTGCAGGATGCCTGGGCAGATTCAGTGAGCAACTTGGTTGAGGTCACCTTGGCTGGCAGAGGGAGGGCATCTGCCCTCCTGTGGAAAAGACAAGAAATGGCTTTCCTATGGCTCCTAGGGTAGCGCTGAGCGTGACCCACGCAGCTGTGATTGGGTGAGCCCAGCGCTGAAGCAGTTTCTGTGGAGATTCTGAAGCAGACAAGTGGTTATTGCTACAGCACGGTGATGAGGAGGTTGCTAGGGGAAGGCGAAGGAGGCAGAATGTGCTTCATCCCCTAAACCTGTCGCCGCCATCCACCCCTGCCACTTTTTACCTGTGAGATGACCGAAGCCGTTTTTGTTGAATTCCTGCTGACAGTGAAACTACATCGCAAGTGTAGTTTCGCCCTTGGTTGACACTTTTCCGGGACCGTAACTTAAATAAACGTCAGTCACTTGACCTTCTAGTTGCCCAGTTCTTTTAATTAGCAGATGGTTCCAAGCAACACCAGTGGTGGTCTATTTATTATTTATCAAACGTTTTCCTCCCAGCAGTTCTCGAAAGGTCGGTGGCTTCAAAGGATGCTTTGTTTTTGGTGAGCAGCTTAGACGGAAAAGATACACAATCAATCTCCGCCGCCTCCTGTTTGCTCGGGGGGCAGGACACTATTTAATAGTCACGGTGGCATTTAGCATCGCGGGTCTCGGACACATGCAGAAAAGTGCATGTGCATCCCTCGCTGCTAAGCGTTTCTCCAAAAGTAAACATCAGGTTGTGATTATGGTTAATAATGAGCTATTGATTGTCTGAAAATGTCACCGCCGGGAAGCCTCGGCTCGGCACCGCTAGGTGGCGCTGCGCTGTCGTACTGTTTAAACCTCTCGCTTGCTCCTCTCCTTGCCTCTGGGTACCTTGCCTTTCAAGGTTGGCGAGTGTCCTTGGAAAACAGCGTTCTGGCTGAGGTTTGGGAAGCCAAAAGCCTGGAGTGCTATTGCGATGGGGATGGGAGGGAGCAGGCCACGGGACGAACGACAAAGGCCTGCGGGCGTTGGGGTGGGTTCCCACCCTGCGACCCCGGAATAGCAGCAGGGGAGGAAGCAGGAGCCTTGCTGCGGCCCTGGAGACTCACCCAGAGCAGTGTCCCCACCCTCTCCCGCCAAGGACAAAGACACCTCGCGAAGAGAGGGGGATAGGACGGTGCGGGCCGGGAGGCAGGGCGGAGCCAAGGAAAAAGCCAGGCCTGGTCTGTTGTTTGGTCTTGGGACCTGAGGGGAGTTGGTGAACCCCTTGCGCGCCCGTCCTCATCCGGAGGACCTGGATGATAGTGTCCGCCGCTTGGGTGTGAAGGTCAGAGGGAACCGGGGTCCTTGCTTCCCTGCTGCCCAGGAGGTCTGGGTCAGGGACCCACTGGGCGGGGTGCAAGGTCACCAAAGGGGACACCTCTGGTTCCTCAGCCATCTATCCAGACACTCAGGGTCCTCACTGTCCTACCCTAGGACGTAGTTAGCCCCCCCTTCTAGCACCCAATAAATACGTGAATGAGTGTTTTAGAAAATGAAAAGCAAAGACCGAAAACGAGAAAATCAAACATCTTGGGAACTTGTCCACTCTTGGAACTTTGCCAGTGCTGGTAGGTCTCTCTGAAAAATTTCTTCTTATTTTAGCTATTTCTTGGATTATATGTGTGTAAATAGAAATCAGTGTTTGTTTTTGCAGTGCTGGGGTGTAGAACCCAGGGCTTCATGTATATAGAGCAAGTGCTCTATCACTGAGCTACGCCCTTAGCCCTAGAAACCGGCAGCTCTCCTTTGCTCGCCTTTCTCTCTTTCTTTCTTTTCTTGTCTTCTTTCCTTCCTTCCTTCCTTTTTTCAGACAGTGTCTTGCTTATGTAGCCAAGGCTGGCCTCAAACTGGCCATCGTCCTGCCTCAGCCTCTGCAGGCATGCACCACCATGCCTTGTGGTGGCCCATTCTGTAATCCCAGCACTCGGGAGGCTGAGGCAGGAGGATTGCTGTGAGTTGGAAGCCAGCCTGGACTACAGTGTGTTCAAGGGCAGCCTGGACTACAGCGTGAGACCCTGTTTTAAAAAGGAATAAACACACACACACACACAAAAACCAAAACAAAAAAGACAAAGAGAAATCAGTATCTTAACCTTAATGCCCTGTCTCTGTCTCTTCTATCCTTCCACTTCATTCCTCCCCTGCCCTCCTTGTGCACACTTTTCTGCCCCCCACCTGGCCTGCACCCCACATTATGGAGGGAAGCTGGAAGGTCACTACCTCAGAGGCACAGGGAGGAGAAAGGGGTGTGGCTTCTGAGACATTGTTCTTGGGCTCTGGAGGTGGCAGCAGCTGGGGCAGGAGCAGCGGAAACTCCCGCACATCTGTCTTCCTGTGAAGGGCATGGGAGGCCGCAGGTGCCAGGGCGGAAGGGGTGGGCAGGGAGGGGGAGCCCTGGAGATTGAGAGGCTCTCAGATGCTGCTCGTCACCCATTGCACCCTAGTTGGCCTGTTGTTGGCTGGAAGGCCGCAGGTGCACAGGAGCTGTGGTTGCCACCCAGTTGTGGCCTCCTTCCTGTGTATGTCTTTGTCAAAAGAGCAGGGTTCAGATGCTGATGCTGGCCCTATTATGTGCCAGGAACTAGTCACTTAGCCATTTTAAGCCACATCATCCCCACACAATCTGAAACCTAATACAGTTGGGGGGGAGGGGTTCCTCATGAGGCTTGAACATGGGGAGTGCTGAGCTACATCCCCAGCCCTTTAACATTTGTATTTTGAGACAAAGTCTCGCTAAGTTTCCCAGGCTGACCTCAAATTGTGATCCTCCTGCCTCAGCCTCCTGTGCAGTCTCATAGATTGCTGAATGTGCATTTGTTGAGTGAACCGATGAACAAATGAATGGCTCCCTATCTTTGGCCTGGGGATGGTAAAGTTGGCACCGAATCTGTTTTAGGGTGCCAAACAAAACAAGATACTTTGTAAGCACTTGGGCCTTCAACAGTTACACAAAAATAAAGGTAAGGGAAGGGAAACCCTGTGGTGCTGACCTGCAGAGCCCTGGCCCGGGCCTTGGGAGAGCAGGGGAGCCGGGGTGGCCTGGGCCGGCTGGTGGGGATGCTTGGCTTCCGTTGGGGAAGACCGACTGCTCCTCAAACCCTCCCTGGGCACGGGGCAGCACCAAGCCGTCTCAGGTCGTCTCCTGCCCCCTGAGGCGGTGGCCCTGTTGCTCTCCATCCACGTAGCCGGGCCATGGCCGCTCTGCTGCAGGTCAGCCTGGGCTTCCGGCCCTCAAGATGCCCGAAGGACTCCAGTGTAAATCCTAAGCAGGTGGAGCTTGTCTCGGGCAGCCCCACCCCAGCCCCAAGTCTCCCACTTTGCAAGAAAAGAAGGAGACTGAGGGAGGCGCCTGGCGGCCTGAGCTCTGCAGCCCCCTCGCATTCTGCCCACACCCCTCCTGGCCCGTTGGCTGACGCAGCCTGTACCCAGGGTTGGGGCCTTTGATGAACGAGATGCTACAGTGGCTTCTGACAAAGAGCCCCTTTGAACACCTACGAAGTCTAAGAGGTTCATTTAGGAAAATCTCACCTGGGGACCTAGGTCCCCTGAGCCATTGGCCACTTATAATTAATATTAATGAAAGAGAGATGACACATGTTTATTGTTGGACTGGCACATGCATTGCCAAACCCCAAAGGGCTTCTCTGAAGATCTAAAGGATGTGAAAGTACTTTATAGTCATGTTGAAGAGAATAAAACTTTTAGGGTATAATAAAGATTTTTAAAAAATATTTGCAAACCTAGTGATTCATAGGCAAAAAAACAAAGCAAAAGAATATCAACAGAGTGTACTGTTATTTCCTACTGACATTTAAAAATGGTTCCTTTGGCTGAGTATGGTGGCTAATGCTTGTCATCCCAGCACTTGGGAGGCTGAGGCAGGAGGATTGCTATGAGTTCAAGGCCAGTCAGGGCTACATAGTGATTCAAGGTCAACCTGAACTGCATAAAGAGACCCTGTATAAACAAACAAACAAACAAACAAACAAACAAATGTAGTTCCTTTAGTCCAAAAACAAGACAGAAAGTGACATGAGACAGTAGATAGAATACTAGGAGAGGCTCCTGGAGGCCCAGCTGGCTCCAGCTTGCCCATTAATTGCCTGTTTGACTTGCGCAAATCATTACACCTTGGTAGCCTTTTGTATAACGAGGGTGTTGGACCATTGTCCTAGAAGAGCTTCAAAAATGTAAAGAACAGGCATATTCCAAGGCTTATTGAATATGTATGCAAAATCTTTTGGCTTTTAAGATTTGATTATGGCAATACTCTGAAAGATAGAGACAAAGCTGGGCACAGTGCCACACACCTGTGATCCCAGCTACTCAGGAGGCTGAGGCAGGAGGATCAGAAGTTTCAGTCAAGTCTGGGCAACTTAGTGAGACCTTGTCGCAAATGTAAAGGGTCCCTAGGTTCAGTCTTTAGTACTTAAAAAGAGAAAGGTAGAGAGAAAAGTAGGATCTTCTGCATGAGCAGATCTTTGTGTATTTTGTGGTACTGAGGGTTGAATCTGGAGCACTGATTTACATGCCCAGCCCTGTTTTTTGAAATGTTTTCAAGCGACTGCAGACTTGGCCTTTTCTACCCAAGGAATTCAACCTGCTTCTCTGAAGAACTTGCCTCTTCCTTCTACCAACATGCGCCAAGATCAGACCTAAAAACAAGGTAATTAATGGTCATTCTTGAGTATTCCCTGACACTCAGTCCCTCTTCAGATTTACCCCGTCCTCTGGGCAAACTCTCACTGCCTCCCACTCCAACCCAGTCCCTGTGCCAATGGCTTTCACCCTATCTGTGCCTGGTGCTCCAGGGGGTTCCCTTCACCAGCGAATCAGCTCAGGCCACCATTTCTTGCTTGACCAATGGCAGACACTGTGTGTTGGCTTCCGCTAGGATGGATGAAGCTTTGGCTGTCTTTGGTTCTCCCTTCCTTGCAGGGAGCTACGTTTTCATTTTAGTTCCTCTGCATCATGATGCTAAGTAAGACTCTGTTTTAGAACTGGGCATGGCTTTCCATGCCTATAATCCCAACACTCTGGGAGGCTGAGACAGAAGGATCCCAAATTCAAGCCCATCCTGGGCAACTTAGTGTCTTAGATCCTGTTGTAAAAATGAATAAAATAAAACAATGAAATGAAACAAAACGAAATAAAAAGCCTGGAGATATAGCTCAGATGAAGGCCTTGGGTTCAATCTCCAATAGTGTGTATGGGGGGGCAGCTAAAAAAAGACTGTTTTGGGCTGAATTGTGTCCCCTGAAGACATGCTAAAGTCCCATGCTTGTGCCTAGGAATACCACCTTGTTTGGAAACAGGGTCTTTGCTGACAGAATCAAGTTAAGATGAGTTGTATTAGAGTAGGGTGCCCACTGGTGTCCTTGTAGAGAGAGAGATCCGGAAGCAGACACACACAGCGGAAGACAGCCACAGGAAGACCAGGCCGAGTGGGGCAGCTGCACAGCAAGGCGAGGGAGGCTGAGCGTCACTGTAGGCCACAGGAGCTGGCGGGGACAGGGCAGGACCCTCCCGAGGACAAAGGAAGCTTGGGAAGAAGCCAGGACTCTGGAGGACAGGGACGCAGCCCAGAGTCCTGAGTTCAAATCCTGTATCTGCTGCTGGCTTCCAGAACTCTGGGAGAACACCCTTCTAGTGCAAGCCATTCAGGGTGGGGCAGTTTGTCACCGAAGCCCTGGGGCAAACGCAGGTTCCCTGCCCTCCAGAACAGAGCCAGGGCCCGCCTTTTGCGGGCTGCCTCACCCGGGTGATGCCCCCGGCCTGCCTGGTGCTATGCAGGTCCTGCTCTGATGAGAAGCCAGTGGCAGGCATCGCAGGGCGCGGAGTCCTGCCCCCGGAGTGTCATTACAGTCTCCCCTCCTGTGGAGACCCGTGGGAGGTGCTGCTGGCACATCTTAGCTCAAGGGAAACCTGTGCTTCACCAGAGCAACGGGAAAGCTTATTTTCTGGGCATAGTAAATTTGGCTTGTTTCTCATCTAGCTTTGGCTGTGAGGAAATACAGAGCGAGATGTAAGTCATGGGAAGGTCTAGTGTATGTATATATATTCTCAGGCACACAAAAATTCCAAAGAATATATACATAGTAAATATCCACATACCTGTAACCTGGCTTGAGTTATAAAATTTAAATACAGATGGAGCCTCTGTTTGTTCATTCCTGATCTTTTCCCCCCTCTTCCCTATCCTTGTGGAAATATCTTCTTATACTTAGTATTTATCCCTCCCTTTTTTTTTTTTTTTTTTTGTGGCACTGGGGATCGAACTCATTTATAAAACAACTTCTCTACAAATGTGCAACTATAGCACACACAATGTTGTTTCGCATATTTAAAAAACATGTAAGTGATTATTTAATCACATGCATCATTCTGTATTTGATCTTTTCACTAAAGAGTTTTCTTTTGAAACTTACCTGTGTAAGTCATATGTACTTTCAGCTAATTCATTTTTCACTGCTGTGTCATATTCTATTGTATGACAGGACACATATATCTGTAGGGTTAAGAGCACAGCCCTGGGACCAGACTCCCTTTGCCGAAACTCCAGCTCTGTCACTTCCTAGTGACATGTGAAGAGCACATGAATAGGGGTTCCCTGTTACCCCTGCCCTGGATCTCCAGCCTCTATGGTTTTTGAAATTAAGATAGTGATCAGTAGCAGGTAACCCTGATCCAGTGCTTACTGTCTCTGTATGTTGTTGTATTCAGTCTCCCAGCAACTGCCTTGAAATAGGATTGCTATCCCCAAAACCTTGATTCAATGATATCGTAGGGTGTGTGTGTGTGTGTGTGTGTGTGTGTGTTTGCAGTACTGGGGGTTGAATCCAGGGTCTTCATACTGAGCTACATCTGAGCCACTATTTTACTTAAAGACAGGGTCTCACTAAGTAACTAAATTGCCCAGGTTGGGTTCCAACCTGCAATCCTGCCTCAGCCTCCCGGGATGCTGGGGCTCCAGGCATGCACACCACACAGTGGTGCTTTTGACCACGGGGTTGTGGGGTGACTCAGGCTTTGCCTTTCACAGCAGCCCTGGCTGTGAGTGAGAAGAAGGCTTGAAGACAATGCTTGCGAATGATAGGCTAAGGAGGTAAACCACACTGCTGTGGGACCTCTCTGCTCTGGATTTGTAGGACCTTCCTAAGGTCACGGTTCTTCATGTCTTAAAAGCCTATTGGCACGGGGCCCTCCCGCCTACAAAAACATTTGTTTAGGAAGGGAGAGCCCAGCGTGGGCCCATCCTCCGACACAGCCGTGTCAGGGCAGTGGCTGGGCCACCGCTTGTGGCTTCCTCCCTCGGCCACCGCAGACTTATTGAGCAATATATTACGAGTGTGCCCCACTCCGATGATGTGTTATGGATAAATCATTAAGGAGGCAGCTCACCGCGGTGATGTATTGGTGTAATAGATCATCAGAGCCAAGTCTTCTCCCGACATACGGGCTGGCTCGAAGGGTGGTGTCATTCAGGGGAGAAATCGCGCAGCGGCAGATCTGGCTTAATTACAGGATAAAAGGTTTGTGAATGATAGGCTGAAGTCTGCAGCACCAGCGTTTTGATTCTTGATGTAAAAATATAATTGGGCTTCCTGAGAGAATTTGTGATTATTTTCAAACAGCTTCTGCTTTATCACAATGGCCCGATGTGCCGTGTGGCTGCAGGGGACAGTTGATGGGTTGGGGTGGGGCGGGGTATGTGTGTGTCTCCAGGCCCCTCCCCATTTGAATTATTGTCCTCCTTTCAATGTGTAGGTCACAGAATGAGTCAGGGGAGATCAAATCCAGGAGACTCGCATTTCTGACCTTCAGAATAATGCCCTTAGCAACTGGACCTTCGGACTTGAGTGATTTATTCCAATCGTCATTAACGAAGGTCGTGGTTCTCAACCCATCGACCTGAGCTGTGGGCGCGTGTGGGGAAGAGGGGGGCTCGGTGTGTCTGAGGACAGTGGCATCATGGGGGTGGTGATGTTTATGGGACTCTTAACAGGTGCCTAGCTGTGCTAAGGGCTTTCCAGGTGTTATTTAATCTCATCTGTTCCATGTGACAACATACGAGGCAGGCGATATTCCTCTTTGTCTCATCCTCCAGATGAGAAACCCAGCCAGGTGCTGGCCTTGTCAGCCACACAGCTGTTTACTGGCAGAACCCATGCGCCTGGTGCTGTGGGTGATTCTCAGATGTCTTTCTTCCCACCCCAAAGCCCTCCTTACCTCAAGGACCCTAAAGGAGCACATGGGTGAACTGTAGACCTCTGAGCACAATTAAAGATGTACTTGTTGTAAAGTTGATTATTTGCTGGAGGACCCATAGATCAGACTTTAGGTGTCCTTAAGGACTATGTGTGGGGTCCCAAATTGGACTGAAGTTATTATGTATTTTGAGAAACTTGTAGGAAGAAACTTCTAGCAATGGCAGGCTGTACTATTCTGATACAACTCTTCCCCCACCCCTCCCCAGGGACATCTAAAAAGCTCCATAAAATGCTTTTGAGTCCTCCAATAATATGCTATGCTGACATGACAGTAAGAAATATCTTGGTCAACAGGGCAGGGAAAACAGAAATGAGAGAGGTGAATGAATATGGAGGTCGCTTTGCTTTGAGGGTATGGACTGACCCTGGGTGGGGGCTTCCCGGAGAAGCTACAGCTAGCTACAAGAGAAGACAAGGATGGGGCCGGTGCAGGGAGAGGAGAATCTGTCTGAAGGCAGCTGAGCCTGGGACTGTAGCCACCTCGGAGAACGAGGGGACACAGTCATAGTCCTGCAGAAGAACTGAGCAGGTCGGATCACACTGATTGCCCTGGCCTTGGACTTGGTTTATGTGAGCCCAGATTGGTTTGGTCCAACACAGTATAGAAAGAGATCTTCTATGAGCAGAGATACTTTTACATTAGGTTTCTGTTGGAGGGTCTAGATATCCCCACACAGCCTCATGTGGTCATAGGTGGGGCTTTTTCAGAGGTGACTGAATCTCAAGTGTGTGATGCTGGGATTAAGGGTGTGTGATTACTAAATCAGTCCACTGATCGGTTTGGCACCGCCCTAATCCCTGTAGCCTGCATAGAATACGAGGGACAGAAAGAGACTTGTCTTCTCCCTTGCTGCTTTTGCTACCTTTCACCCACCATGAACTGTTGCCCTCTGCCATGTGCCGCCTTGCCTTAGAGCCAGCCAGTGACGGACTGAGACCAACGGTGAGCCAAATAAACCTTTCTTCCTTTAACTTTGGATGTCAGGTATTTTGTCTCAGCAATGAAAAAAGTGACTAAGACAGTTTCATATTCTTATAAATAATTTTTAAAGTATGGGACTATGATCGTCCGGGCACACAAGGAAACTGAACTCCATAAGAACCGGCAAGAGCAGAACAAAAGCAGTTATATAAAGACTTTAGACCTCTAAACTACTAAACTACTGACAACAACTTCTTGTTTATTATGTTTAAGTAAACATAAGCTTGAAGGTATCTTCAGAGAACAGGAAGCTTTCTCTCTCTCTTTCTTCCTTCCTTTCTTTTTCTCCTTCCTCTTCTCCTCTTCTTCCTCCTTCTCCTTTTTTGTGGTACTTGGGATTGAACGCAGTGCCTGCACACTGAATTAAATTCTCAGCCTCTTTCTTATTTTATATTTTGAGACAAGTCTTGCTAAGGCAGTAAATTACCCAGGCTGAGTCTCAACTTGAAATCCTGCCTCAGCCCCCCAGGGTGCCCAGGTAGGAAACAATCTTTAAAAGTCATTATAAAACATGAGTACAGTTACCCCTCATCCTACCTCCCCCAAGAAGAAGGAATAGTTCTGGGCTGCAGAATTCAGGATGGAAATCTCACCATGCTCAGCATTAGGCAGACTACACTAATAATTGTCTTACCCTCGATATGTTAATTGTCAACAAAGAAAGTCCAATTTAGGATTTTCTTTTGAGTAGCTTGTGACTCTTTGAAAAATTATAATTTGAAGTACGTTATTAATATGGAAGAAATGCCTTTAAAAACAAATTGAACAAAAATTCTTGAAAATATATAATAAACAACACATTATACCCTCATCCTGCAAAAAGGATGAAACGTTGAAATTTTAAATCACTGTTTGATATGTAAGTGATAAGTATGAAGTATGAATGACTATGAGGTTGTGATGAATGGAAGACATTAGTGGAAATTCTTAGGCCCCTAGGGCATAATATTGTAGTTAAGAACATAGGCCCTACAGCTGACAGACTGGAGTTCCAGCTGTGACACAACGCTTTGGAACCTTCGGCAAATTACTTCACTTCTGCTGACCTTGGTTTGCTCATCTGCAACATGGAGATGATATAGCACTGCCCTGACTTCAGGGGTTGTAAGGAGTAAAACGAGCTCCCGGAAGTTCAGACCGTAGCATTCTCTCAGCACGTGAGACTTGGCATTGTGACTTTTTCTCTTGGAACAATGGCGTGACTTTATCTACTTGAAATTGGCATTTGCATTTCACTTGCATTTAAATCCAGAAAGCCCTCGTAAAAAGCAACTGCTTTCCTATGTGTGACTAGTCAGAAAATCTCTCACAGTGGAAAGTCGATAAAATTTAGCTCCTGAGGACAAACTCAGAGCTACTCAGCTTGGGCAGTTACAGTGAGCCTTTTGATAAAGAAGCCACTGATTCTGGTCTCTAAAATCAAAGCCATCTCCTTGTGAAGGGTAAAAATCCAGGTAAGATAAGATGGATAATCCTGCATTGCAGAATTTATTAAAGATGTCCAGATTAAAAATTGGGTTGTCTGTCAATCAATCAGCCAGTTTGCTACATTTTTCTCTCGTTTGCTAAAAATACTTTTGTACCACACTGAATCCCTTATGGACCTCATAAATGCTGATAGCCCTTCCCCATGGTTTCAGAAGGACAAGCTTGGTCCTGTTCCCTAGCAGAGGTCCCCAAGTTTGTCCTTGTCTTCCTGAATGCTTTACTATTACTGTTTAAAATTCTTCCCAGTCATCTGGTTTCAAGTGGGGAAGCAATGGAACTGGGACAGCTGATTCTTCTCTATGAGAGGAGCTGGTTTGGAGACAGCCAACTTGAAGATTCACACCAGGCTCAACTGTTGATCAACAGACCTCTGTGCAACTGGAGGGGTCTCTTGAGCAGAGGGACAGAGGCAGCATCATTTGGGTTCCTGATATTTAATCTTGAGCTTGGGGAACATCTGAGGTTGGGCTCCCTGAAGACAGAGCTGGAGAGTAGAGAGTTGCCTGCAGAATGGGAATTAGTGTGCTTGGGAGACATGTCTGGAAGGGGCTAAGAAAGGCAGGACCGGGCAGAGGCAGAGGCTGAGGGGTAATGAGTTCAGAGACCTCAGCTGATCTCACAGGTGGCTCTGGAGCTGGGGGATGGCCTTGCAGGGTTGTCCTTGGCTATGAGTGCTGGGACTTCACGCTGCCCCCCATCAGCCAGCTATCTACCATCTATCTATCTATCATCTATTTATCTATCTACCTATTATCTATCTATCATTATCTATTATTTATTAGTCTATTATCTGTCTATCTACCTATTATCTATCTGTCCATCTATCATCTATCTACCTATCTATCTATATCTATCATTGCTGTAGTCAGGGGTTGCAAGAACAATTACATACAGGACACATAATTTACAGTATTATTTATAATGGTCACCCAAGGAGTCAAATACAAAGAAAGTGCAAGAAATCTGTCCACAACATTAAAGACCTAGAAAATATAGCTGAGGGCCTGGATTCCACGGCAATAACCTGCATGAGTTCAGCTGAAAACCTACAGCCCACGACAATGACTCATACAAGTCTATTTCATGGGTCTGCACTGGGAAGGCCCAAAGGTCAGCGATGGAAGCTAGAAAGTCTATGCCAGCGAGGTGACGAATCTGTACTAATAGGTTGAGGGTTCTGCACTGGAGCCAAGAAGCAACACTCAAAATAAGGACCAGGGGTCCCTTGAGAAGTACCACTGTCATCCTCAGGGACAATGAGGTCTTGAGCTCTTCCAACAATGAGAACAGCCAAGTTCATATCAGGGAGGCCAGCATGACAAGCTTCTTCTGGAGACTGAACAGCACACATCTTCCCCTCTGGAGCCAGGAAGTGATTCTCAAAGTAAGGACCAAATCTCCTCTAAAATGAACCACAGCCATTCTCAGCAACAAGGTCCTGAACTTATCGGATGATAACAGCTGAGTTCATATCAGGAGAGCCAGCATGACAAGCTCCTCCAGGAGAACCAATGGCTCCAAATAGCAACAACACTTAGGAGAACCCACAATGCTGCTCTTTCTCTTCAGGTCTCCTTTTTATGCTGGCAACCATCCTCAGATGGGCCATCCATGCTCAGTACCATGCTGATTCAGTTCAGCTGGTATTTAAATTGACCACCATTTACCAATCCACTACAGTCTTCTATCATCTGTCTGTCATCTACCTATCTATGGATTGAACCCAGGACCTCTGCACTGAGCTACATTCCCAGTGCTTTTAAATTATGATTACTATTATTATTTATCTTGAGACAAGGTCTTGCTAAGCTGTCTAGGCAGGACTAAAACTTGCCACCCTCCTGCATCAGCCTCCCAGGGTGTTGGATTTACAGGCAGATTGCCAACCATGCCCTACTTTGTCAGCCAGTTATTGATCAGCTACACAACCCCCAGTAGGGCTGGTAGTTTAGGTAAAGCAGTTTCCAGTGAGGGTGGAAGCTCTGAACCCACATCAGCCCACACTCAAAAGCTGAGGGATGGCCTTGCGGGGGACAGTATCCACCCAGAGCAGCCTTCCAGCTACCGAGATCCACTTGCTTTTCACTGAATTTGCTCCAGCTCTGATGGTGTGGCCAGGACTGTAGTTGGTTTGCTTTCCTGCATTAATGGGACAAAGTTCAGCCCCTGATGCTGCATTTGATCTCAAGGCTCCAACTCATCAGCTCTTTCTGCATCACCTGCACCAGGTTCTTGCTCTCTGCTGGCATCACTGCTGGTCTTAGCAGCTTGTTGAAGGGATGCCCCAGTCGCTCCTGCCCGGGGCCTGATGTTTGTATGTTCTTTGCAAGCCTTGGCTGCGGTCCTTGCCCATTTATCACTAAAACTGCACATGGGGAGGCCAAGGAGTGCCCCAGTGGACCACCTGCGTGCCAGCCATATCAGACCCTGCCTCCACCTAACGTCAGTGGCCCTGGCTCACATGATTGAGCTGAGCCATCTGTGAACATAGCTTGGCCTTTTTCTTCTTCCATCAACTGGCCATGGGAGACCTTCATGTAGCCATCGGTGTGAGCTGAAGGAGAGGGGCTGGGGCTACACTGCTGTGCGACGTGGGAGTCATGGGTACCTGTTTCTGTGGCTTCCTTGTGCTGGCCTGAAGGCACCTCTTCCATCCCAGGATGGATTTCTGCTGGGCTTGCCTGCCCTTGGGACTCAGAGGACTGGGCCTGAGATAGGAACCATGGTAAGGGGACACAAGGCAAATAAACTCTGAGCTCCAAACTCTTACCTGCTGAGAGCAAAAGCATTACTAAGAAAAGACAAAAAACAAAACAAAAACAACCCTAAAATAAGGGTCGCTAGCATCATTAGCTCTTAGTTAACTTACAGATCACTCATTTTGGAGGTTACATGGCAGAGCAACACACTATTAGCTTCCCACAAGCTTCTCTGTGAGCTAGGATAATAGTTGCTCAGCTTACTTTGCAGAAACTTGAAGCCCACTTTTGCTAAAACACTTGAGCCTACAGATACCTGATATGTGGCCAAAATGGAATAAAAGCCTTGGCATCTCTATCTTTGTATTGTGTCTGTCCCCTTTGCTGCCTTAATCCTTGGGGGCAGATTCCACTTAGCTGTGCACTTAGCCATGATGATCATTTAAAAAATGTTTTGTCCAAGATTATGACACAGGGTTAGCTTGGCCTGTTGCCCATTGTGTATGTGGGTGTTTCTTCTACTCCACCCTGTGTTTTCTCAGAAGCTCAACCACTGAAGGGCCTTCATCCCCATCATAAGGTCAGTAGATAAATGCTGATAAATAAAATGCTGATGCCATGCCACGTATGGCGGCACACGCCTGTGATCCCAGCACTCTCAGAGGCTGAGGCAGGAGGCTTGCAAGTTCAAGCTCAGCTCGTGCAATTTAGAGACTTAGATCCTGTCTCAAAATAAAAAATAAAAAGGTCCAGGAATCTAGCTCAGTGCAAAGGCTCTGAAAAAAAAAATTATGAAAAAGAAAGATGGCAGCAGGAAGAGTAACTCAGCAGTTCCTGAGCAAGTTTGAGTTTGCATCCCATTAGCCTGAATAAAAGGCTGGGATGTTTGTGACCAAGATGAAGAACATCTTTTGAAACCATGCCTGTAACTAATGGAAAGTTACCACATTAGTCCAGCCCAACAAATCAATAGAAAGCGACCCCTTCCTTTGTTGAGGGAGCAGCCCGACCACCTCTTTAATCAAGGACTGGCCCCTCTCTGCTCATGGGCTGCAAACCCCAATAAAGAAGCCTCAAAAAAAGAGAAATAAGTAAAATAAAATAAATACATAAATACAAAGAAGCCTTGCCTGTCTCATTCATAATATGTAGCTTGGTCTCATCATACTCTTTCCCTGCCATAAGATCTCTCCGTCTGGCAACCAGAAGAACCAGTTTATGATGGGCAACTCCAGTTATCAGGTCATGGTGCCAATCAGAAGCTTTATCAATATCAGGGCCCAGGAGCATTCTGGGGCAGCCTTGACACTGGCATCTAGTGTTTCCTGCAGATGGTATGCTTTGCTTTAAGACCCTAGGCACCTAGGGTGCTATTCACCTATCAGGGCTCACCAGAAACTCCAAGTGGCACCTTTTCCTTCTCCAATAGCTGTGGCTCCATAGAGCCTGCCACAGACAGCCCGAGACACAAGGCTGCTGTTTCACAGCCCCAACCTGCTTCGGAGCCCTTCCCTGCCCTGGGGCTCACCCAAAGACGCAGCCTTCTGTGTTTCTAGTCAATGGACTAGGTAGTATACCAAAGCATGCCCTGTGAGGCCTCTGGAAGCCACTGTGGGCTACTGAGCACCATGCTTCTGCTTGGTGGCAGCCTGAGGTTGCGGATAGCTCTCTGAGCCCTTCCAAAGTGAGACATGTGGCTGTGTGCATTTGGGCCGCCTCCTGGAAAAGGCATCATCTGGGAAGAGCAGTTACTTGTGGCCCGTGATTCCCAGTGAGATAGATAATAGCTGCAAGCCATCGACAGCTGGTGCAGAGGGGTTTGGGGCAGGGGACCGTGGTGGCCACTACACGGGATCCAGTGCCAGGGCTGGGTTGAAGGTTAAGACAAGTAAGGCAGAGGAGCACAGGAGCAAAGTGTCATGTGTCATACGCTCTCACGGTCGCACGTGTGCAGAGTTGGTTCTTGCTTCCCCCTAGTCCTGGCCCTGTCAGACACCTGTGCAAACTGAATACCAGGAAATGGTAGACAATTCAGGCTGACCCCAATAAACTCTCTAGTCACCATGGAGACAATGTCTGGAGCTGGTAGAATTTTGGTCAACATATTTCTAGAATATTTCTTTTTGATTTCTTTGCTAGAATCAGGGCAAGATGGATGCCTATTATGACTGCTTAAAACCATATCAAAGCCCCTTTCCTAATCTACCAATTAATCTATGACAATTTTTCTAAACCATAGTCATTTCCCCATTTTTTTGTGTTACAGAAGTCAAGTCAAAAGAAGGGACGGTCTGCATCATAAGTTTCCCAAATTTCCCTCTGTAACCATGACATCAAAGACATTGTCCAATTCTGACTTTACTGGTCAGCTTCATAGGGTGGGATCAACCTGGAGCTCTATGTAGATCTCACCTACGTAGAGGAATGGGTTACAGAACAAGAGGAGGCGGGAAGACCAAAAAAACAATTTCCAGGCTAGTAAGAATCAGAGTTGGAGCCAAACAGGAAGGAAACTCAGGAGCTGAATGCAGAGCAGGCTGAGTGGAGTGGGCTGTGGGCGTGGGCCAGGGTCATCCTTGGACTCATCCTGAGCAAGTTGGATTCTGTCCATGGAATTCGGGTATGTGTGGGCATCCAAGAGCATTTTTGTTCCTCCTTTTCATCCAAAGACCATCCTTCCCAATTTAATTTATGAAATCAAAGCAAATTCAGTCAGATCCTATTGCAGTTTTTAGTTTAGCCTAACAATTTGTCATTAAAGTTCAACTGGAAGGATAAATGTACGAAAATTACCAATAAAATTTTGAAATGTAAAGATGTGATGGTGTCTATTAGCTGTTAAATGTATTACAAAACAATAGCAAAGGTATATGATATAAGTATAGAAGTACATGATTATGTTAAGGGGGTAGAACAGGGACTTTAGAAAAAAATCCATGTGTATTTTTTTTAAGTATATGACAAAAACAGCAGCTTATATCAGTGAGTTAAGGGTGGATCATTACATAAACACTATTGGGAATAGGTTGTGAAATTTCAGGGAAAGTTATATGGTACCATACTCAAATCCAATATATATTGAAGATCTAAAAATAAATATTAAAGTTGTAAAAGTATTAGAACAAAATATAGTACCTCTTTGAGCATGACACAAAACCCAAAAGACTATAAGAAAAAAAATGACAGCTCTAATTGTATAAAAAACAATGACAACTTACGTATGGCAAAAAATACAATCAGGTCAGGTGATGCCTATAATCTCAGCACTTGGGAGGCTGAGACAGAAGAATTGCCATAAATTCGAGGCCGATCTGACTATGTAGTAAGTTCAAGGTCAGTCAGAACTACATAGTGAAACACTGTCTCAAATCAACAACGACAACAAATAAATAAAAAGTTACACAGTAAAAGAAAATACTTTAAATATATACACTTCACAGGTTAACATCCATAATATACAAGTTAGTAATTAAAAAGAAATACTGCTGATAAATGAGCAAGTGTGATAAACTGGCAATTCACCAAGGAAGGAGTACATCTTGTGACATATAAACCATGAAACAATGTTCAATCTCAGCAATCATTAAAAAAACAAAAATAAAATAAGATATATTTTCCCTATCAAAATTGACAAAAATTAAGGATACTGCTAATAATTACTGTTTGGAAGGATACAGATTTAAAAAATATATATGCACATACATATATATATATATATTTCTTTGGCCCAGAAACTAATACTTTTAGGATTTTGTATGTAGACTTCTTCTTTCAGGAGAGAACAGCTGTAACAAGCTATTTATTTACTTCTTGCAGTTCTGAGATTGAACCCAGGACCTTGTACATATTAAGTAAGCACTCATGAGCTATACCCTCAGTCAAGGTGTTAGTTCAAATAAAGCAAGTCAATGTATAACATATAAGTCAAAAGTCCATTTTTAGCCAGGCATGGTGGAACACACCTGTAATCCCAGCACTCAGGGGGCTGAGGCAGGAGGATTGCTGTGAGTTTGAGGACAGCCTGGCCTACAAAGTGAGGTCAAAGGTAGCCTGAACTGCATAACAAAAGGCTGTCTCAAAAAGACCCCCCCAAAAAAAGGAAAAGTATAGTGTAATCAGCCTCTATATTTCCTTCTCTTGGTTATAATAACTTTCAACTTTTGGAGTTTTTCTCTCTCTCTCTCTCTCTCTTTTTTTTGGAGCTAAGACTCAAACTCAGGACCTTGCACTTGCCAGGCAGGCACCATGTGCTGGGCTATCCCCCTGAGCTTGGGTCTTTTTCCATCCCATTTTTTGCTTTTCCATCCATGAATTATTGTAAAGTAAATCTCAAATATCTTACTGCTTTATCCTCAGTATACTAGATCTGTTTTCACATATAAAGGCTGATGGCAGTAGGAGAAGAAGGGCTCAAATGGTATATACCAAGTTGATGTCAATGGTCCTCACAGGGACTGGGTCTGAGGAGAGTGAGTTTTTATTTTAAGTACATCAGTATTAGATGATTTGACTGGTGGTGCTGGGGACTGAACTCTCATCCTGGGCAAGAGCTCTACCACTGAGCTACCTCCCCAGCCTTCAGTTAAGATTTCTAAGATGAAAAACTAAGAAATCTCAATCATGCCTTTTGTCTAAATAGAACCCCTAAACAGAAAACAGAATACTGTTATTTGATTTAAAAATAAGCATTCTGAAATTTCGTTTTTTTTTTTCTTTTTTCTCTTTAAAATAAAATAGATTTTTTAAAAAATGAAAAGCCTCACCTCTAGTCTCTTGTGGACTGGTTTGAGATTAACCCACCAGTGAAGATATTAGAGTTTGAACACACAATCGATACTGGAAATATCCAGTTGAGTCAGGTTTTTGACAGCTGAACTGTAGCCTTTATCTCCTTTGCTCACCGTGCGTGCATTAGACTATAGAGAAGCTCTTGTAAATCAACACACATTTGTGCCTATTTTGCAGATTGGCTTAGCAGCTCAGTTATACTTTCCAGAGGGGGAATTTGCTCAGCCTCCCTTGGGCCAGCTGTTCTCTCCTGGATCAATCAGCTGGGAGCAGAGAGGGCGGAGTCGAAGAAGGAAGGGTGTCTTGATCTTGAGCGGGCATTTCACTTTTACTTCTTCCCCTCCTACTTCTTCTGTGCTTCCACCTGGTATTTTCTTCCAGGTTGTTCCCTGGCATAAGTGCTTCCTGCAGCCACCAAGGGTGTGGAGGGAAGAGCCTGGTAGAAGCACAGAGAAAGTGGCTTTGAGGCGGACCCTCGGGGCTTTCATTGACCAGCTGTGATTTTGAGTAGATCCCTTGTTTTTGAGGCTGCTGGTTCCTCCCTTGAGATGAGGGTTGTGAGGAGAAAATGCAGTATGGGCCAAGAGGACTCAGCATAAACCTGGGAAAAGTAGGCTTAAGGTCCTCTTTATCATTCAAAGACGTGGGGCCTCAGAGCTGCCATGTTACTGTGGGGGCCATTGGCAAAGGCTCCTCCTCTTCCTCCCAAGCTCTGAGGACAGAAGCAGGCACAGCCCCAGCGCAGGAAGCACTGTTTTCACAACACGGCTCAGCTCTTCCCCGAGACCGTGCTCTTCAGCCCTCAGGGCGTTTCCTCTTTGGGTCTATCCTTCTCTCAGGCCCATCTTCCTCTCACCACAGGCCTCTCCACAAACCCACTCGGATATGCGCTAATGCCATTATCTTCCCGAAATTAAAATCAAGCCTCAACCTATAATGTTTCACAGAGAGGGAATTGGGGTTATATATTCCTGTGTTGAGCGGTATTTTATTTCAGTCATAGCATTTAATTATGATTGGTATGTTAGTGCCCACTGGAGCATAACAAATTGTCATTATGTTATTCTGCTGAGTCTAATTTAATTGGCAAGTTGTCACAAAAGCAATTATCCATCATTTATTTTGTTGCCATAACCACATCTCGAAGAGCACCTGCTGTCTGCTAGGAGAAATGCGCCGCAGTCGCTCAGCCCTGGATCCAGGCCACTTATCTGACACAAAGACATCGCTTCCCCTTCTGATTTAAAAATATGTTTCTCATTTCCTGCTGTGGTCTCATGAAGCCTCAGGGGGGAGCCTCAAAGTGCCAAAGGAAATTCATGGGCTGAGGAATTGCCTGGGGCCCCACTAGGAGGTGGGAGGCCTGATCTGGCCAGTCCCTGCCTGGGTGGGAGGCCGCGGGAGGAAGCAGGCCTCGTGGCAGGTCTGGGGTCTGGGCTGGGTCAGGCTTCGCTCTGTTAGCTGTTTGAGCAGCCACCTCAGAGACAGATTTATAAATATTTGTGGCTCTTTTTCTCTGAGGCACAGGCAGTGCTTATTCCCTGGGAAGCAGGATTGTTTGGCTATTTCACAGAGCAAGAGTCTGAGGCCCAGGCCCCAAGTCACAGAGGGATGTGTGGAAAGAGCTGGGACTACAGTGAAGATCTCCACAATTCAAAGTCCTTTTCGGTTCTTTGGATCAAACATGTGCAGGAATACAGAGTGACCTTTAGGCTTGTCAGAATCCCTGTCAGAGTCCCAGACTGTCTGGGTGTAGAAGAAGGTTTCTCTGTGGTAAGGGTTAGACTTTGTTGGTCCTATTTCCCATGGAAGCATCAGACTGGGAGGGGAGAAGAGGAAGGAAAGAGGAAAGAGCAAAGAGGGAGAGGGAAAGGAAAAGGGAAAGGTCACCAGATTGCGTAGATTACAGAGCCTGGAACAGTGACGGCCTGTCCCGGGAGTCTCTATTTCCAAACTCTTCCAAAAACCCTGTGGGTCCCACTCTTGCCTGGCCCCCCTCTCCCTGCTTGAACTGCATCCCCCACACCCAAGCATGAGAATTTTTTGAGTAAAGAAGCAGAGGTAAGCAAAGCTGATACATGTTTTCTTCTTTCTCGGAAACAGGAAGATAGTTCTAAGGGAAGCTAAAGCCTTAGGTCTGCCTCTGTCGTGTGGACTGGAAGCAGGTGGGATCATTACTGGTTATGTTCTTGCTTGTAGGATGCTCTTATTAGCACAGTCAACAAGGGACTCATTAAACACAAAGCTAAAGCCAAACGAAGCCCCAAAACTCCAACAAAAAACATGCCAAAAAACAAAACAAAACAAAAAAATCCACTGCTGTATTGCCAAGGAGAAAAGAGAATCAGACCTTTAAATAAACCAGCTTTTCCCTCTGGGTCAGTCAGTGACAATTCCCAGGCTACCTATTTGGGAACACTGGAAAATTACCAGCTTCCTAAACGCTGGCAGACCATCTCTTGTAATTCTTTACATAAAAACCTCTTATTGCAGTTGCTGATAAAATAAGCCAGGGATGTGTCAGGTCCCTCCTTCCTGGACCAGCCCTAAGGAATGTTCCCTGCAGCTGTACCCGTGGCAAGTTCTTCCTGCGTGCATCAGCACGATGCCCAGGATTTCTGCTCCTTGGGGGAGGCCTTGCTTGGGTCTGAGTGGCCAGAGCTTACGAAGTTGATATCGGGTCAGGAGCAAGCTTAGATTGCCGAACTGTTGAGAGTGAGGCCAGGGTGGGTGGGGGGGCTACTTGTATGGAAATCAGTAGAAATGCTGGGGAAAGTAAGTGAGCTAAATGGGTGAAGGCCCATGAAAAAAAGTGCAAGGCATTTTCCTTGCCCAAGCAAATTGCTTCAAAAATGGAAGATGTTGGCTCTGGTGTTCATTATAATTGCAAAAGCAAGGGCTATGCTAGAGAGCAAGCTGATTTGAAGCACTGGCTATAAACACATGGAGACAGCTAGAACTTTGTTTTTGTTGTCCAGCAGGAATGCTGAGACCCTAGGATCTCATGAGGTAATTTCGTTAAGCAGGCATTGATTGATTTTTTTTTTTTTTTTGGTGGTACTGGGGATTGAACTCACAACCTTGCACTTGCCAGGCAGGCACTTACACCACTGAGCTAAATCCCTGGCCAAGCAGGCATCAACTGAGCAGGTCCCTCTAGGTGACATGAGGGTGTACATGCATTGAAACACGCACCCATAGAGGTCCCACCAGTATTAGTTTCCAATTGCTGTTGTAAACATACTACCTCTGATCTAGTGACTTGAACAATATAAATTTATTTGAACAGTTGTGTAGATAAGGAATCTGCAAATGGGCTTGCTGGGCTGAAAATGCAAGATATTATCAGGGCTATGTTCTTCCTGGAGGCTGTAGGGGAAAATCTGTTTCTCTGCCTTTTCCTTCTCTCAGAGGGGCACCCCCGCCTTCGGCTGGTGGCCTCCTTCCTTCACTTTCAAAGCCTGCAACTTCAAGATGATCCTTTTGCCGCTGTGTGCATCGCTCCGATGCTCTTCCATCATCGTGTCTCCCCCTGTCTGCCTCTGTTTACTTTTTAAGGATCTATACAGTGACAGTGGGCTCACAGGAAAATCCAGATAATTCCGAGTTCAAAATTCAGCAAGATGCATGAACAAATCTTCATAGACATGGCAGAGTGCCACAGTCAGCTGGCAGGATCTGGGGAGGTGACGTGCTGTCATATATAATCCAGAAGTTCTTTTCTGGAAGCTCTCTGCTATCCAGCTTGGTTTCCTTCCTCTTCCCAGCAGACTCTCCACTCTGGTCACTTTATCCACCACCCTGCTCTGCATTTCACCCTGCGATCTTCTCCAGACTCTCATCTTTGCCTGTCGCCTTCCACCATGTCTTGCTTCTTCCTAGACTCTACCCAAATCCCATGCACCTGAATCCAGACAGACTCCCACATCCTCCATCACTCTTCCTTGCACCCCTCTGCACCCAGGGCTTTTAGAACATGTCTAGTCTCTATCATATAGTATTCCACTTAAGTATCATTTCTGTGATGTGCTACTGTCTCAATTTTAGCATGCGCTTATGCTGCAACTATGCAACTAGTTTTTTTGTTTTTTTTTTTTTCCTGTCGGTACCGGGGATCGAACTGAGAACCTTGCACCTGCCAAGCAGGCGCTTAAGCCACTGAGCCAAACTCCTGGCCCTTTTTTTTTTTTTTGAGCAGGGTCACATTATGTAGTTCAGGCTGGCCTTGCTCATGTTGTAGCCCAAGCCACCCTTGAACTCACAACGCTCCACCTACCTCAGCCTCCCAAGTGCTGGGCATAAAGGTGTGCGCCACCACGCCCAGCACAACTAGTTTTTAATCACTTGAGATGAGAGGCTATGTGCTGTAATTCTTCTGTCACTTCTACAGCACCTGGCAAATCACTGGTGCTGAAGAAAACCCACTCAGGTCCCTCTTGGAATAAATGGAGCACTCCTGAAGGCCCTAGACCCTGTGGATGGGAAAGGGCCTCAGAGGATCTAGGAGAGTCATGCACAGGAGGGGCCCCTGGCAGGTGGAGAACAGCTCAAGCCAGGTGGAGAATAGCTTCTCCAAGGAGGTGAGCTGTGAGCTGAGCTTTGAAGGCTGAAGAGGAGTGAGCTAGATAAAGGGATGTAGAGAAGGGCTCTCTTCCAAGAAGAGGAGGCCCATTTAGCGCAGCGAAAGAGAATGAGTTCTGGAAAAGCTCCTCTCCTCTCCTCTCTCTCCATCTGATAGGAGTATTGCAGGTCAGGCACAATGGATGAGCTCTGAAGAGTCGCTGTACAACATTACACCCATATTCAATACAAACATATTGTGCACTTGAAAATTTGTTGTGAGCGTACATCTCATGTTAAGTGCTCCTACCAGAATACAATACAAAAATTGGTCTGGAGGGGGAAAAAGAATATTATAGACCCTCAGTGCTGTCAAACTGGGCTTTCCCAACCTCCTAGCACAAACTCTCTGCTCTAGTTATTTTAACCTCCTCTCCATTCTGTGGTGATAATGTGCTTTTTTTCTAGTTCCACATCTTTGCCCATTAAGTTGAAAAAAATGATGAAGGCTGATATTCACAAGTAAAGCTGGCAGGAAGGGACAAAATGATGAAGTTTCACTAAGTCAAAAGACTAAGGATAAAAATATGACAGACAAAAATATCCTTAATATATAACCTGTTGAGAAAAAAATGGACAAAGGACTTTTTTTTTTTTTTCATTTTCAGTTCTGGGAATTGAACCCAGGGCCTCTGTAGTAAGCTCCTCCTTGAACCCTTTTTATTTTTTATTTTGAGATAGAGTCTTGCTATGTCACTAAATTTCCCAGACTGAGCTGGAACTTGCAATCCTCCTGCCTCCTCCTCCCAAGAGTACTGGGATTATAGATACGCACTTCCATGAAGGGCCAATGCGAACAAATATCTTACGACTGAGAGACTACAACTGACTGATAACTATATGAAAGACATTCAACTCTGTGTAGCAAAGGAAATGTGGAATAAAACAAAAATAAGTCCATTCACACTCATTTGACAGGCAGAAGTTAAAGACTGATAACATCTAGTGTTGAAAGTGTGTGTGTAGAATAAACCAGGACTCTCATACATTGCGAATAGGTGTGTGAATTGCTAACCTTTTCAGGAAAATAGTCTCAAGGTGACTATTAGAATTGAAAAGGAACTCATCTCTTAGTCTAGCAACCCCAATTTTGGGAATGTATTCTATAGAAATAATGGCATCAATATATAGTTATATCACACACACACACTGGCACTCAAACAATTGTTTATAGCAGGATTGTTCCCAGTACTAAAAGCAGAATGGAATCTAACTTGTTTATGGAGAGGGGAATGTTGACTAAACTACAACTATATGAGAATAGTATGGGGGTATGGAAGAATGAATTAGACTCATTTTGGTCGGCCTGGAGGACTCTCCATAAGCCATGTTATCTGAGTCAAGCAGCAAAAGCAAAAGCAAGTGTCAAGGTGGGGAGGGAGAGGCAGAATAGGAAATGGTGGTGTACCATTAAAAGGTCGCAGAGAAAGACACAATGTGAAGGGCTTCAACTGCAGGATGTCCACTGCGGTTACCTGATGTGACAGGCACCAGAGCAAGGGAAGGACAGACACTAACTTACAAAGTCTGTCCTGTCTGGCTGGTTATAATGAGCACATACTACCTCTGTAATTACATGCATTAATAACTTGGGGCAAAAGCATGAGGGCAGAGTTCAGCAGGGCCTCTGCCTTAAGGGAGGAGGAAGGATTCAGGGAGCAAGTTCTCCACATTTGGGCCTATTTGTCCCTCCCTGGCTTCTCTTCTATCCAAATGAGCTAATTAAACAAAAGTGAGAAGCTTTTATTTCCTCGGTTAAGTGGATTTAGATCCTGGGATAAAAACAGAGTCATTTACATATGTAGTGACCCTTCCTTTCTACCAGTGAACTCCAATAATAAATTAATTAGAGCCACTGGGTCCCCAGCCGCCTCCCTGCGAAAGGGCTTCCGCGGGTGCGCGCAGTGGGCCAGGCGCTTTGCTAATGCCTGTGCGCTTTTGCGCTTCGCAGCAGCCGGTGGGCCCAGCGTCGGCCCGGGGCGGAGGCTCTTGAGGGCCTTCCTCACCTCTCAGAGGCTAAGCCAGTTAAATATCTGCCTGACTGACCTGGGACAATGCCATTTGCTTCTCTGCTACCTGTGTCTCAGTCACAGGGGGTGAGGACGCGTGGGAGGGGCTTTACTTCAAGTTGAGCCACTCTAGAGAGGGAGCACCCACGGTCACCATGGCAACTCCGATCAGCGTCTGACCCAGGGGGCTGAGGAATGGAGTCGCAGACCTGGGTCGCGGGAGGGGGCTGGGAAAAATCCACTTCCATCCGCACAGAGGAATTGTAAAGCCTCAATTATTGGGATACATTATTTCTGGACAATTGTTTTAGGTCGATTTTGGGGTAAAATTTTGGAATTTTAAACAGGCAAGTGGGCCTCTTGATTGAATTCGAATTTGGTTAAGCCAATAAAAACTGTTACTCTTGTAGTGCAAGCATAGACATTCTAATGTGAAGTTGTTTTAATTTTCAGTATCCCAGTCTTTGGAGTTCGGAGGGTAGAGAATAACCGTGTGGGTGGTGGTTGGCGAGGGATCTATTTTGAGTGGTGTTTTGGGGGGTAAATAGGTGGTAGTTTAGGTAGTATTTAGATTTTGTCTTAATGTTGGAGTCTACCAAAAGAAGAGCCTGGGCCAAGGATTCTGGTACAAGCGATTCTTAGGCTCTGATAAAGCTCCTGCTCTCAGGAGAATCTACAGGATGGGAGGAGCAGAGTGGGAAAGGGGAAGAAGCCAGATTTCAGACACGAGGTCCAGCCTCGGGCAGCTCTGGGGTATAAATTAGACTGCAGAGTTTACTGCCCTGAATCAAAGGAACTGGGCCTGTCTACTCTCAGGTTCATCTGATTCACCACCTGTTGGCTATGGTTGCCCAGAGGAAAGTGTGAAATTCCCAGTGAAGCGGCTGGGTGATCAGGATCTCTCTCCCCGCTCCCTTCCCTTCTCACTCCTCTTCCTCGTCCTCCTTTCAGTGCTGGGGATTGCACCCAGGGTCTTGGCACTGAGCTACATCCTTAGCCCTTTATACACATGCATATATATATACACATATATATCTCCATGCCTCTCTCTCTATATATATACTCTATATACTATATACTGTACTTTTTAATGTATGCACTATGTATTATACTTTATATATATATACAATATATACTATATATTATACTTTAAAAAATACTATATATATATATATATATATATATACATATATACGCTTTTTTTTTTTTTTTTTGTGGCACCGGGGATTGAACTCACAGCCTTGTGCCTGCCAGGGCAGGCGCTTAAGCCACTGAGCCAAACTCCCGGCATACGCTTTTTTTTTTTAATTTTGAGACAGAGTTTGCCAAGTTGCTAAATTCCCCTCGATGGGCTTGAATTTGTGGTCCTCCTGCCTCATCCTCCCAGAGTGCTGGGATTGCAAGCCAAGATCACTGCACCCTGCTTGAGAATCAATCATCTGAAAAATATCAGCACAAGCTGCCCCTTCGCAGCAGAGTGCGCAGGGGTGGAAGTGGGCACATGGAGCTGGCAAAGGGGACCCGGGGGTCCGGAGAACTTCAGTGCTGTCCATCACAGATTCATCTCTTTGTCTTAAAGTGTAACAGCCAATCACAATTGTAAGAAACTTATTTGGATCTTGATTTAAATAAATGACAGACGGGGCCTGGGATTTAGCTCAGTGGCTCAAGCGCTTGCCTGATAAGTGCGAGGTCATGAGTTAGATACCTGGTACCAAACCAAACCAAACCAAACCAAACAATAAATAAATGACATAAAATTTATGAGGCAGCCAGGAAAAGTTAAACACTGCCTGGACGTTTGATGATGTTCAAGAATTATCATTAATTTCGTTTAGGTTGAATATGATATGGTGATGATGCTTTAAGAAAGATGATTTTTAGATTTACTAATAGTGAACTCTTAATGGATGAAACGATGTATAATGTTTGAGATTTGCTTCCAAATAATTGGTGCAGAAGCAGGAAGTGAGTGCGGTGCAGATGGAACAAGACTGGCTATGAGTTGATAATTATCAAATTTGGGAAAATGATACATGGGGTTTGTTTTATTCCAAAATGTTAATGTAAATGAGGAGAGATGCGTGGGTGTTTGGCTGGGGAGAGGTGTAGGGGGAGGAAGTCAGAAAGCTCAAAGACCCAGGTCCCTCCAAAAAGCTGCCCAGAGCTGTTTTAACAGAATCAGGGACTCCGAAGGATGGCTCCCTTTTATCGTCCTTCCTTATGCGGTTAGCAGCTAGTCCTTTTCCATTTCATAAATACGACAGTTTAATGAAGAGAAGAGCTCTCTCATGCAGGATGCAAAAAAGTGACCTTTAAGCTGCCATCGCCCTCTAGGGAGCTCTCTGTCCCTGGGGCTCACTCAGAAGTCGGGGCAGGGGCTCAGGTGGCACTGCTGGGGCTCTCTGCCTCCTGTCACCCACTTACTCACTGGCAGTAGCTCTTTGTGTCTTTAAGATTCCAGGTGCTGTGCATAGGTCCATTCTGACTCATAGTTTCTCCTTTTTGCAGGAGCAGCTGAGAGAAGGCTTCTGAGAGGCTGTCATGGAGGGTACCCAACAGGCCGAAGAGGAATGGTCCCCCAACTCCATTTCTGTGGTCCTCCTGTATCTGCATTCTGCAGGCTGCTAACCCAGAGTGCTTCTGGAAAACCTGCCCAGGACTGCATGTGGAGCGCGTGCAGTGTTTTAGGTGAATCAGGCCATCTAGGGGAAGATTTTACCTTCCTTTTCTTGGGTCATCCTGGGTGAACAGCAGCCTATATTTAGCGGAGTAGACTACAGTTGTTTTTGCCCTACCGGCTCTCCTCCCTGCTTGGAGTTGAAAGCTGAGGGAGAATGGGCATTTTAAGGGAGCAAAGGTGTGTTGACACGCTTGGAGTGGCAGAATTTGAGCACCACTAGACTTCTGAATGGAACAAAAACAATTCTGGGAAGAGAACTCCCACATAAAACTTCTCATTTAGATGTAAAAGCAAAAACTCCTGATGGATTTTGTAATTTGAAGGCCCATGATTGTTTTCTACTTTAAAAGGGAAACACTCCATTAAAAAACTCTTTAAAAAATACAAAAGAAGGGAAAACAGAATGGAAAAAGACCTAGACATGGTCTCATCACAAAATTACAAACATAAATACATTTTTATCTATTTTATTCTACTAGTTAAAAACAAATGCACTGTCTCCATCATCTTGCACCAAGGACTGAAATGCTAGTGTCTACAATTTTTAAAATTGTTATTATTTATTACCATGATGTTCACAGAGTACACTAATTTTAAAGTAACTGTACTTTCCAACCTGGTTGCAAAAGCTTCGACCCTCCTATCTGCCAGGAAGATCCCTCAGATTTTTCTCACTCTCCTTCTATGATGGGCGGATGGGATCTTTCCCTTTTTGCTTTTATAAATAATCCTACAGAAAACATCCTTTTCTACATTTGAATTGATTTCCTTCAGATTCTACCCCAGAGGTGGGATTTCTGAGTTAAAGTGTTTTGGAGGTTTTTATGGTTCTTAACTCATTTGGCCAGTTTGCTATTCACAGATTTCCCATGAATTTACCCACTGACAGACTTCTGGTTTGATTCCTGAAATTTGGAAGGACTCTGTCTCATGTGCCATCTCCTCTCTAGTAAATATTTTCCTGCATAGATATAAAATTCAAAGGCTGCGACACCTGACACGATATGTCTTCCCATGTAAAGCTTTCTGAAGGGTCCTGTCCAGCGGTCTTAGGCTGCGGTTTATGTTTGTACTCAGTGCTTGTCCTTCTGTCATTCTCATGTCAGGCCACTGGTAACCTTTCCTGCCCTCCTGAGGACAGTTTCTTGATCGCAAGATCTTTCAGTAATTTAGAAACAACAGCCCAAGTTGGACTCTGCCTGGTTCCCACCCCAGGCTGTTGGCGACTCCCTGGTTCTGGTTCCTTCTGATGCTTCTCAGAGTCCTGGAGAAGCTGGAGAGATCGGCACTAAGGGGTTAAGAGCTCTGTGTGGTTCACTGGTCAGCGAATTCACCATTCCTGTCCCCCTAGGGGATGGAATAAACTTGTTTGCAGGGTTTGCCAACCTAAACTCCACCTGGAAGGACAAACATCCCTTCACTCACCCCCTGCTTCTTTTGATATTCAGAGAGGGGGGAAAGAGAGAGATTAAAATATTTACAAGTATCTGAGCAGCCTGCCTCTTTTGGAAGTCGGGTAATAGAGGAAAACAGACAGACTTCTGTGAGTGCTTAGAGAGCAGAAAGAGAAAGACACAGGCTTCCAAGGGAGCCCGTCAGGGGGTTGGCAGCACCCCCCAGGGGGAGGGAGTTTCAGTCCTGATTATATTGTTTCTTTCCACCCGCTAGAGAGCAGGTTGTGAGGCAGAGCCAGAAGTGCTGCGGGGCTGAGGGAGCGATCTCCAAGTTTAATTCAGCTTACTCTGGGAGGGAGTGGCAAACAGCTCCTTTGCAGCAGAAGCTTGGGGGTCTGGAAAATGAAGCTTGAAATAATGGTAAACACTGTTCTCAGGTCTAGAGAAGAAGACCCAAGAACATAGTGATTGCTCTTGGAGATGGGAACAGGCACTGTGGTTCAGGTAAGAGGTTAGGAAGTAAGTGATGGTGACGATGATGGTGATAAGCACAGTTAACATTTCTTTAGTGCTCATCATGTTTGAGGTACTGTCTAAGCACTACATGTGGGTTGCTTTTCCTCACTATATGCTTACGTGGAAATGCCCATGACTGCCCCCACCATATAGAGTAGGAGACTGAGTCACAGAGAGGGTATACGCTGAGGCTGGTGAGTTGGAGCTGTGAATATCCTGGGTACAGTTAGATGGACTGGAACCTGATGATATGGAAGAAAAAAGAGGAAGGGGTATCATGCACTCTTTGGGGGGCGCTGAGTGTCCAGTTATCTGGGCTCCAAACCTGGGAGTCTCTTGGACTTATATCTCTCCCTCCTCTGTAGTTACTCCTGTGATCTCTCTCTGGTTCAGTCCATTCCAGGGCCTCAAACCTCACTCCACCCCGAACCTCTCACCAGAGACTTCCAGTTGGTAAGTTACCGTCAGTCTCCCGCCTCTCATCCATCTGCTGTATCACTGCTCACCCAAGCAATCTTCCTCTTTCCCTGGTACCATGTAAATACTTAAGTGTGCACTCTTGGGGTGCTCAGGAGTGTGTATGGTCCTCTATCCAGTCAAATATTCATTGGATGAAATAATGAGGTCACAGTCCACGAGAAGAATTTACATTTGAAGGAAGAAGGATAAACCTGGACCTCATATAGAAAAAGACATTGCCTTCCTAGGATCCAAGAATACCAAGAAGAAACAAATCAGTCCTTTGCCTACAACAGGATGAAGCAGCACAGGAGGCCACAGTTAGAGTTAAGGGAAGAGGAATGCTGCTGGAAGCCATCAGCACTTGGTGTTTGGGCCAAGGGAGTTGAACGACACAAGCCACCAGTGTGATAAATGAAAAGCACTGTGAATATCAAGAGTGGTGGCAGCCCAGGGTACCCCTTAACACCTAGAGATGGGGAGCCAACCGGAACACCTTTTGTTTATTTGGAGAGAGATGCCTCATCCTCCCAAGGGCAGCCCCATCTAACCAAGATGAACATAGGAAGGCGACATGGCAGGGGAGTTGACAGACCCTGGAGAGGGAGCCACTTGTGGGAAAGAGGATTTCTAAGCTACTCTCCTGTCAATTTTGTAGTACGTTCTCAGGCTTTCTTGCGGTGCCCATAGTTCTACAGTTGATACTTAGGTAAAACTACAAAAGAGGCTCAGACTTGGAAACATTAGTTCCCTTTGTTTCTAAGATTCTGCAAAGTCAGGCACATCTCTGATTTCATTTAAGGGCGTTATTAGGAACAGCCAGGGCCATCACAGACCCGGCTGCCATTACCCCTGAGTGTTCATTTCTTCAAACCTATCACTGGAACAGTGAGATAATGGGATAGCAGAGAGAAAATCTGGGGTGGATTATTTCACAAGTTTGTCTCCGTTCCTGTGAAGGGAAAACAAAATCTAATTGCCTGACCTAGGAGTGGAAGAAATCATGTAGTATTCAAGCTTCATGATCACTATTTTTGAGACTGAGTAGACTGAGATACAGGCCAGTCTCATGGGTTATTCGGTCATAGGCAGAGCACAGTCATGAATACACCTCTTTAGTCAGTGCCAAGACAGGATTTGGGTCTTTGCCACCTAGCCATGGGGTTAGGGGAGCCAGTGTTGGCTGATTCGTTTCTGAAGCCAACATGTGCTTATTGAACAGTTACTATGTGCCAGGGAGGCACTATACTAAGAAGTGGGGTTGCAGCAGTGAACAAAACAAAGTCCCTGTTCTCCTGGAGCTAATGATTTAACTTGGAGAAGACAAAATAACTATTAAATTTATGTAGGAGACAATTTGAGCAGCTCCCCTTGAATGCAGAACTATTGCTTCTGCATTAGTTAAATCGAGTCTTATGTGCCAGGCAGTGACCCACGCTATGAAGAAAACCACAACCTAGTAAGGGCGAAGGGGTAAGTTTGTGTTATACAGAACAGGCAGAGAAGGCCTGTCTGCTAAGAAGGGCACAAACCGAGTGAAGTCAGGAGAGGACTCATGATCGCCTGGGGTCAGGGGACTGCAGAACAAAGGACAGCAAAGGCAAAGTCTCTGTGGCAGCATCTTGCTCAGTGCAGTCCAGCAAAAGCAAGGCCTCTGAGTGACCTAAGCATGGCTTGGAAGAGGAAGTCAGAGAAGCTGGGGCAAGGTCACGCGGGGCCGTGGAGGGAGCTCGCATTCCATGCTCAGCGAGGGGAGATTTGACCTGACTTTCATTATACAAAACTCTATCTGCTACATGGAAATATCAACAGGGCATCATGGGGAGAAGCTAGGAGATTAGCCAGGAGATGATTATGGCTTGGACCAAGGACAAGTTTTACTCTAGAAGGTGAGGCTGACTGGATTTGCAGATGGATTGATGGAGAGTGTGAGAGAGTCAACAGGATGTTCCCTTGAGGCAGTGAAAGTATCAAGTTGCCATTCTTTTCTTTCTTTCTTTGTTTCTTTTTTCTTTTCTTTTCTTTTTTTCTTTTTCTTTTTCTTTTTTTTTTTTTTGTCTTTTTGAGACAGGGTCTCACTATGCAGTTTAGGCTGGCCTTGAGCTCACTTTGTAGCCCAGGCTGGTCTCAAACTTGCAACAATCCTTCTGTCTTAGCCTCCCGAGTGCTGAGATTACAGGTGTGCACCACCACACCTGACTAAAGTTGCCATTTTTAAAGTGGGAGCATGGCGGGAAAAGGGGAACACAGAGCTCCAATGGGCGCATTCATGGGCACAAGATGAGACAGTGTGCCAGCCTCAGGGGCAGAGGGAGGCAGTTTCAGGGAGCAGATGTGGGTGGCATCTGTGTACAGGGTTAGAACCTGGGCCTACAGAGTGGAGGCCTGGACATCAAGTCCATGGCACTCTAATATTTGGAGAGATGAGCATCCAGCCGAAGGTGACCTTGACAAGGGCAGATAAAGTGGACATAAACATCTGGCTGAGCAGGTTCAGAATCTAATAGGGGGGAAGGAAATGGAGGCACCAACCACATTTCAAGAAATTTGTCCACATAGGGAAGGAAAGACATTTGAGGTGGGCGATTGTTGGACAGGGGTATGGAGTCAGGAGATAGATTTTTTTTTCTGGGAGATAGTTCAGCACATTTGTAGGTAATAGACATAATCTATCAAAAAGTGGAAAAATTGATAGTGCGGGACAGAGTATCCCTAAACGTAACTTTCTCCCTTTTCTTTATTGTGCAGCTTGGAGCAGTGATCAATGTGTTTGGTAATTGTTTGCGGTTGATGTTTCTGTGAATGTCTCTGGCATTTATTTCCCCTTTAGGCAAAGTTGTTTCTCTCAAATATGCCCATGGAACTAGACCAGATCCATTTAACGATGAAAATGCTTTGCGAAAAGCAAATCCCAGGACTTCTGTCTGTGAGCCCTTGTTAGTTCTTCCCTTATCACCGGGTTGTAGAAGTGTCAGCGAAATCAATAAGAACAAGTTGCTATTATTGAAAGCTTAGTATGTGCTTTACATGAATTATCTTTGTGAAACATTGCTGTGATGTAGGAACTATTGATTATCTCAGTTTATTGATGAAGAAAGTGATGTTTCCCGAGGTTAAACCACATGCTCGGGGTCCCACAGGAAGTGCAGGGTGGAGCCAGGTTCCAAACTAGACCCCAGTCTCTTTCCGGGACCCTGTTGAGGGTTGCTGCGCCCCAGAAGGGGGTGGCCCACGCTGTGGTCCATACGGACACACTTTATCCTCTTTCGGCGGGGTTGGGCATGGGCAGCAGGGGGCGCTCTCTCGCCACAAGAGGACGCCTAACCTGCACCAGCTCGAGAGATGACTCTGTCGACAACCCCACCCAGAGGGGCTCCCCGGCTCCCCGGCTCCCGGCTCCTTGCTGCCTCCCTCTTTCCCCGTTTATGCCTGCTGTGCTGCTGTGTGTGCAAAGCCACCTCTCAGGATCAGGAAAACCTCTGCTCTGGTGAAAAGATCCCAGGATAGGGGTGAGACAGAGTTGGGAATGCAGCTCCTTGACTTGGGGATGTTGTGATTAAAATACTGGGGTCCTGAGGAAGGGCAGCAAGCTAAGGTGGCCTGTCCATCTCGGAGTCTAGCCGAGTGGTAGCATGCTCAGGCCTGGGGTGGTGTGTGAATTTAATGCTGGCCAGCACCAAACTCTACAAACATTGGCTTTCTTTGCTAAGGCCCCGTTGACTGGCATTTTTTTTTTTTTTTTTTTTGTACTGAGGATTGCGCTCAGAGACTCCACACTGAGCTATGTCTCCAGCCCTTAAAACAAAAATTTCTAAAAAATATTTTGAGACAGCTTCTCACTAAATTGCCCAAGTTAGGCTTGAATTTACAATCCTCGTCCTCCAGCCCTTCTAGGGTCCTGAAATTACAGGCCTGTGCCACTACGACCTCTAAAACCACTGAACTATACGTGCATTTTCCCTCAAAAAACCAAATCTCTGATCTGCAGGGATGCTACCGAGAAAGAGAAACCTGTCTGGTGGCTTTGAAGTGAATGTCGAGGGAAGCAGGGTGAGGAGGAAAGCAGACGTTGTTAACCTGTCCCTGCCCTCCTTGGTCCAGTCTCTTAGGAGTCATTTGCTGCTCTGGGGCTGGGGGAGGAGCGACCAACCCCACAGAGGCCAGGAATCAAAAGGAAGCCATGTGGTGGGCGGCTGAGCCCTGGCGCCTCCACAGCTGTCTGCCTGTGACCATTTCTGGCCTGACCAGGGGTGCCCCAGGCCACAGAGGGTGAGCAGGGACACAGCTGCTCCCGCTGGGAAAGTTGCAGTCTGTCGTCCCCCCCAATTTAAGCGTGGACCAGGGAGCAAGGATGTGAGAGAGGAGGAAGAACCGGGAGCTCTGTTTTGCTGAGAGTCCAGGTTTGGCTTGGCTGTGTGGGCGCTGTGCCCCGCTAGCAGCCCCCATACTTCCTGATTAAGTCCGGCTTTCCTGGGTGGCCACTACCTGGGACTCCCAGAGGCTGCCGTGGGTGGCAGGAAGCAACTAGTGTCCTGGCATTGCTCCAGAAACAAACCTAGTCCTTGACTTGGAAGTACTGGCTCTGCCCCCACCCCAGACCAGTGGTATGTTCAGAAGCAGGGGAGCCAATAGTTGTGGGCTGTCACAAGCCCCCTCCTGCTGCAGATTCTTTGCATTCCCCCTTCCCTTCCGAGGCGCCAGTCTCAGAGCTGATCTTTTGCATTTAGAGTTAACAGCTTCTCTGTCCTGCACCAGCCAAGAAGAGCCCTGCTTGCTGTTTGCCTACACAAACACAATGATCAAATGTACCACAAGTGTCAATCACCCACTGAATGAATGCAAGAAACAGTGTCCTTGAGGGGCTTGTCATCTCGTTGAAGAGATGAGGCTCAAATACAGGAGTTTAGTGTCAGGGAACTGTACAAGTAATGGTTTCACAACAGTGGAAGAGATGTTACAGGCAGGTTCCTTTCTGACGAATTATCAAATGCATTGTGTATGTGGGTGCATGTATGCACGCATGTGTGTGTGTGTGTGTGTGTGTGTGTGTATGCTTGGTATGGACTATTGAACTCAGGGCCTCCACACTGCCCTGTGTTTTCAGGCCTTTTAAAAAATTTCAGGCAGGTTCTCTTTCAGGTGCCCAGGCTGGTCTACAACTTTTGATTCTCCTGCCTCAGCCTGTTAGAGTGCTGAGATTATACGTAAGCACTGTCATGCTAGACTAAATGTGTGATTCTTTCTTGGCAAAGGGTGAGAGGGGCTGCTTCCAGCCTGCATGGCCAGGAAGCAAAGTGGGATTGTATTTGAGTTGCTTTTTGAAGGCTGAATGTATCAGATTCTAGAAAAAGAATTCAGGATCCTGTTTTGTTTGAAAACATACAGGACTAGCCATTCTTTCTAGATTAGTGTTGGGTTTCCGATTACTCACATTATCAAGGTGCCCAGAAAATATAATTTTGTCAGTAGGAATGACCATTTATGACACTATGTGTCAATTATTGCATCACATTAAAAAGTTGTTTCTGATATGTTCAGCAGCACTCATTGAAAGATCATCCCCCTGTCTTAATCTATGAACGAAGTAAGTGGTGCTCTGAGAGTGTTGGTATCTTTTCTAAGGTCAGAAGCTGAGTTATGGAGAGGGCAGCCTTTGAGGCCTGTTCTCTCTGACCTCCATGTCCAGGGGCTGAGGTTTGCAGAAGGGGCCCAACCTCTAGCTGCTTTCAAGTGGTTTCTCAGAGCGAGACCGACCTGCTGTCTTAGAGTCCTCCTGAGACCCTCTCTGGATGGAGCACCCAGGTTTGATATTATTTTCTTATCTTTTTTAGGATAAGAAAGAGAAGCCCAAGCAAATATTGCTGCTGCTAAGAGAGAACAAAGTATGCCTGGAGATTTCTGAATTGAGAGGAAGATCTGAGCCAGAGAAAACTAGTCAGAAGGTAAGAATACCCAAAAGTCTCTCAAAAAATATGAGCAAACCCCACTCTCCTGCAGGCTTTCTCTCCATCCTTGATACCAGCCTCCTCCCTCCCTGCCTTGAGCTCTGGGATAAACTCAGTCCCAGCCAGAGGACTATGCGGGACAAAGGCAGCATCTGTTTGGGCTGGGGACACAGCATGCTTCTGACCTATAACTGTCTCCCTTCCCTCGGTTTGGCTTTTCTGACTTTGCAGAAATGAGGTGATTCACCCTCCTCTCCTGTTCTGTTGTCATGGAATCGCTGATCCACTTGGCCTCTGTCTTAGTCTGTACTGGCTCCTAGGACAGCACACTGCAGTCTGGGTGACTTTTAAACAACAGAAATCTCTCACAGTTCTGGAGGTTGGGGAGTCCAAGGCACTGGCAAGTTCAGCATCTCAGCTTTTTAGTTTGTAAATAGCCAGTTACTCACTATGTCTTCCTTTCTGGAATGTCATTTCCAAGGGCACTAATCCTGTTCACAAGGGCTCCACCCTCATGACCCAACCACCTCCTAAAGCCTCAGTTTCTGCTACTAGCACATTGGGCATGAGGATTGCAAAATATGAATTAGGTAGAGACTCAAACATCTAGTTTGTGAGGGGACTCTTCGAAAGCCTTTCGTGTTCAAGGTGATACATACAGTCTCCATTAAGGAAGTAAAATCACATTCTAGAAAGAAATATATACAGGGTATATGAGTATAAAAAAGGAGAAACAGAAATTACTATTCTTCCAAAGGTAACTACTGTTACTGTTATGGCTTGTGTCTAGATGTCCCCTCAAAGCCTCATTTGGTCATAGGTGAGGCTTTTTCAGAGGTGGCTGGAGCATGTGATGCTGGATTTGATTCATGGTGCAATGCTAGGATCAAGGGCACTGGATTAAGGGTGTGTGTGCTACCTGCCCTAAACCAGGCAGCCTAGATAAAATATAAGGGACAGAAAGACTATGGTGGTCCATTGTGGCTTTGCTACTTTCTGCCTGCCATGAGCTATTTCTCCTCTGTGATGTTCCTCTGCCAAAGCAGCCTGCCTTGGAGCCAGCCGATTATGGACAGAAACCTCTGCAAATTGTGAGCAAATAAACCTTTCCTCCTTTAGCTGTGGGTGTTGGATATTTCATCTCAACAAGAAAAGTAACAGACTGTGACATTTGTATTAGCTCTAGTTGAGGTGTTAATTTTTAAAATATGACTGTGATGAAACTATACATAACTTTGTTTCTTATTTGTTCATTCAGTATTTTTCCAAATTATTTACAACTTTGTGAACATCATTTTAATGATGTACTATGTAGTATTAAATCATGGGTGCTGGGCAGGGTGGTACATGTCTGTAATCCCAGCACTTTGGAAGCTGAGGCAGGAGAATGATCATGAGTTCGAGGCCAGCCTGAATTACAGAGCAAGACCCTGTCTCAAAAAACCAAAAGAAAAAAAATCATATGAAGGTATCATAATTCATTTAACTTGTATATGACTGACCATTAAAATGATCATAGCTTTTTGCTACCTTAAGCCATATCATAATGGATATCTTTGTGCCTGAAGGTTTTTGACATTTTAGTTTATAGCCTTAGGATGGATTCCCAGAAGTGAAGTTATGAGAAACATGTTTAAGGCTCTTAATATATTTTTCCAAATTGCTTTCCAAAAGGGATTATATTAATTATATTTTATTAGGAATCTATAAGAGTGTTAAACATGTCACAGTCTATCCAGCAATCAATATACTCTTTTAAAATTAGTTTTTAACTGCCCGAGCCTACTCTTCTTGTAAAACAAGTATTTCAGATTGGGCTAGAGCTGTCTCTGACTACATCCTTGTACTGGTTACTCCTCCCCACTGATCGATGCCCACGGCTAGGTAACGCCCTTCACTTCCTCCAGGGCCTTTAAAATTGCGTCAATCCAGAGTTGAATTTGATTGTATGTGCCTGCTGATATATATATTTTTAAATGTGTTTTTTTTTCCTCTGAGGGCAGAGGTTGACAAACTTTCTGTAAAGAACCAGGTGATTAGAGTGTTATGCTTTGTGGGCTGTGTGTACTGCAGCTATAAAATCTGCTATTTGGTACAAAAGCAGCCATAGGCAATATGCAAACATGTGAATATGGCTATGATCCAATAAAACTTTATTTATAAAAATAACCATCAGGTTGGATTTGATTTGTAGGCTTTGGTTTGCTGTCTTGTGTTCTAGACTGTGAGTTCCTTGGGTCAGGGGCCGAGTGGAACTCCCAAGCCTCTGGAATGGGATTCTGTGCAATTACCCTTGACAGTGAGTAGGTAGGAGGGCTGATGTGTTCAGTGCTGGACTCAGGGCTTGAGAACAGTGAGAAAAACATGCGGATAGCTAGCAGTCTGCATCGCCGCCTCTGTGCACTCTGCGACTCTGTCCTTCTAGTGGAACAAGGCAGAGGAACACAAAAGGACATTCCAAAGTGACTTGAGTCTTCCTGGCCCTGGGAGTGGGAAATTAAAGAGAGATGCTCTTTGTCCCCTACCCTTAGCTGCCCCCAAGCATGATTCTTCCTCAGAGCAAGGCACATAGCTGTCAGGATAACAGGGATAAAAATAATGCCAAATTTGGGCAGAGAGTAATAATAACCAGCACTTACGGAACACTCACCATGCACTCCAGCATTGCTGATTCCTAAATAATCTCAGTAATCAAACAGCACTGCCAGCGGTGAGGTCAGTAAGTGTCGTTACTCTTCTTATGTAGATGATGTTGAACTAGATGTTGAATGTCCCCCTAAGGTCCATGTATGTCTTAGTCACTTTCCTTGTTGCTGAGACAAACTATGGCACACCCACAATTTAAAGGAGGAGGGATTTATTTCGGCTTATGTTTCAGTCTGTGGTTGGCTCTTTCCAAAGAAAAATAGCAAGGTAGAAGGGCATGGTGGAGGAAAGCTGCTCATGTCATGGCAGTCAGGATGTGGAAAGAGAAGGAAGGAGCTGTGGAGGGACAGATAACCTTTCAGTTGTGTCTCCCAGACTCCTAACAGCACACCTCCTAACAGCAAGTCAGCTGTGGAGCCCCACTAACTCACTCACTTCCACAAAAGCCCACTTTTGAGCACTTGCGGCTTTGTGGGGATGCCCCAAGTCTAAACCATAACAGTGCTAAAGGCTTGGTTCTCAGGTTGATGCTGTTGGGAGGTGGTATGTAGAAGATCACCTGGATAACTCTTCTTAAATACAGAGCAATTACATTCACTTTGGCTAAACCTAGCTCTATCTCCATGTACTGATGTGCACAGAACTGGCTAAGCTATTTCCTTTTCCCTTCAATTGGCTCTAAGCAATGTAAATAGGGCTAGCTGAGGTGCTGATGTGTAATCTTTGAAGCCAAACTTTAGTCGCTGTTTCTGTTTCCTCGCCTCAGTGCCTCCCTCTAAATGGTTGAGCCCAGCAGGATGCAGAGCCACACAGCTCCAGGGCTGTCAACTGGGTTTGAGCCTCAAGATAAGAGGCTGTGACTTCCCAGGGCAGAAAAGGTTTACACATCAAAACTAAAACACCAGCCTCCTAAACATTAAACAGTATTTCAATTGTGTTATGCAGATTGGTCTTTCTGCATATCCTTTTCTCTGCATATTACAGAGGTGCTTTCTGGCCTCCAAGCTAGCCCAGCTCACAGTACTCATGTAATTCCCACCATTCTCACAGCTACTCATCCTTTAGTCACTCCCTTCTTCACAAATAAGGTCTCCCTGGATGGAAGTCTGTGTTCTGTAAACCCTCGTCTAGGCAAGACTCAGCACCCCTTGGCTGCCCTTAACTATAAACATGTCTTAGTGAGTCTTTATTCTCATCATGGATTGCACTGGAGGTGGTAGATTAAAATTAATTGGCCAGGATTCCAATAACATTTCCATGGAATTACAAATATAAACTTCCTGGACCATGACAAAGATGAAAAATGGGCCTCTACAGTGGTAGAACTTTTAAGAGTTGTGACTCAGTGGGAGGGCCTCAGGTCACCGGGAATCTGTCCTTGAAGAGAGTTGGGGACCTCAGTCTCTTTTTCCTTCCCTCTTTGCTCTGGCTAATGATGTGAGTAGTTTGTTCTGGTATCTGCTCCCCATGTTACCACTTGGAAAGCCCTACTAGAAGCCTAAGGCAATGAATCTACTTGATCATGCACTGGAACCTCCAAAATCATGAGCTAACTGACCCTTTTTTTAATCAGTTAATTGCCTCAGGTATTTTGTAATAGTAATGGGAAACTGACTAATATGAATGAGGACACAGAAAAACAAAGGAATGGCCTTGCCCAAGCACTCATACCTGGTGAGTAGAAGAGCACAGGATTTGAACCCATGGCACCTGACAGCAGTGTCTCCATAGCAGTGTCACCACTGTGCTGTCTGCCTCAGTGGCAGACACTATCTGTTGCTTGCCCAATATGTTCTCTACCTTCTTCCTTAGAGGTGACCAACATGCTGAGGTGACCAACATGCTGAGATGACACACTAGGTTCCAATCTCCCTTGCAGTTAGGTTTACTCAATGAGATGTAAACAGAAACTCTTTGGTTATTTATTTTTCCTGCAGCTGGGAATGCAAACACGATGACCTGTGCTCTGGCAGCCGTGATGAAACCTTCTTGTACATGGAAACCACGTACGGAGAATAGGGGAATAGAAGCATAGAAAGATCCTGGAAGCTAGCAAATCAATTCTGGGTTGCCCTATTCTGGACTTTTTCTTTCTTTCTTTCTTTCTTTCTTTCTTTCTTTCTTTCTTTCTTTCTTTCTTTCTTTCTTTTTTATTATAAGTTGAGAGAAAAATAAATCTCTATCTTGTTTAGGCCACATCGACCAGGTCTCTCTTACAGGAAGATAAATGCAATTCCTAAGTGTTAAAGCCTCCAAGAAGAAACTAGAGCCTCTTTTATAACACAAAAGATTTTCTAAGAGGAGTCCATCAGGCAGGATCTAAACATACATCTCTTCCCTCATCCTCATTCCAGGGTCATCAAATGCAAGGAGAGGAAATGACTGAAGTATATGCCAGGGATTTAGCAGAAGTGGGACTCAAGGGGAGGGGAGTAAATGAGTCAAAAGGAGAAGAAAGAAGGACTTTCCTTACCAATGTGTAGAGCGAAAGAGCAGAGGGAAAGAGCAGAGGAGCAGAGCCCCGAATTATCATGACATCTGCACAGAATAGATGATACACATGAGCTCAAGATAAAGGACTGTCCTGAGTGGCCCGGGTTCATGTGGGTTCCCAGCCATCAGTGATGTTGCTTAAGTGCGACCTGCACTCTCCCTCCTTCCCATGGGCCACTGTACTCATTGCGATGTTACCAAGAGTGTGGCTGTGGTTTGGTGGAAATGAAACCAACTGGTGGATCAATGGAGTGGTATTCATGTATTTTCCAGAAGGTGGCCAATTCGATGAGTCCTCCTGTCACCAAAATGGAAGGGCTTAGACTTAATCAGTAAGATCTGCAATTAAGAGATTTGGTCCAGGATGGAGATGTCATCCTGAGCAAGAACCCATTTTCATCTGCTATTGTCTTCATGCTCTCATCTCCATGAGAGAGAATCACATAGAGCTTCTCTAATTCAGGGGCCTCAGACTTCAGACTCTATGCAGCAAACATAGGGTTTCTCTGAAACTCTGGCATAGGGATTCCACTGAGAGCCATATGCCTATCTCCCGATGATCTGAAAATGGCATGTTGGTGGCACAAGAGGGAAGTCAGACTCAGGAACTCCTGAGGCCAGGTGGAGAAGGTCGGGTGAGTAGTAAACTCATCCCACAGAGGACAAAGATTCAGGGGGAAGTCTGGGTCTGAACTGAAACAAAGAGAAAGAAAATCCTCACCAATGCCTTTGCAAGAGGCCAGGCCTGTGCAGTTAACCTTGAAAGAAAGTCACCGATTCAGCCTCACACTTTACCCTTGTCCTGACAAGTGCAGCATTTCCAAGTTTTCCCTCAGATGACTCCCTATCAAGACAATCTGTAGATTTTCTTCCAGTCGGCATATTGGCTGCAAAGATAATGTAGGTATTTTCAGTCAGCCCGGAGCAGAAAAGATAAGGGGTGTGGGGAGAGGCAGGCGAGAAGTTGATTGAGTGACCAAGATAAATTTACTGTACCACAAGAAATTGAAATGCAAAAATAAGGATTGAGAGCAACTGAAATATTTAAAAAGATAGAGAAGAGACAGGCAGTCTAAGGAAGCAGCTTACCCCTTCATCGCTTGAATATTGCAAAAGATAATAGGGTGAAGAAAGGACCAGAATAGAAACTAGCCATTAAGGGAGACAGAATGACAGAGTTTGGCTTGCAAATGGGAATATAATTAAGAGAGAAGGAGAAGTGAGAAGGGTTTGGGGCTTGTCTCCTTAGCCTCTGGTCTTATTTAGGTTATGTCAGAGAGAACGCCTTTCTCTGTTGTGGTTTCTGCCTCCAAGAAACCTTTTTCTGGCCCCATCTCCCTGGGATCTGTGGACTAGCAGGAACAGTAGTATTCTTGGGCCATGGGCACTAGGGGCTTAGAGGTACCAGTTGGATTGGCTGCCGTAACTAAGAGACTCACTAGTTATCTAATAGTTTAGATGGAGGAATTGATTTCTTTGTTATATAACTGTTTAAGGCAATCTTTCCATCCAGCCATCGAGGGACCCAAGCTCCTTCCGTCAAGCCTTGGTGTTGTCTACAGGGCTAAGGCTGGGCTACTGTGGCTCCAGCCACAGGGTAGAGGACAGAACCTAGAGAAGACACAGCCACATGTCCCAAAGCTCAGGCTTGGACGTGGCACCTCTCATCTCTAGTCCTGTTCTTCCAAGGACCTCTGAGTTCATGGCCTCATTAACTGCAAGGCAGCCTGGGAAATGTAGTTTTAGCATGTTCTCAGCAAGAACAGACAGTGACCTTGGGAGGAGCACCAAGAACTGATTGGAATGAGGGCCCAGGGTGTCTGAGGTGCTGGTGGGCAGTAGTCTCTGTCAAGAGGTTGGCAGCTGAGAGAGCTGCCCTGTTACCCCAGCACCTGGACTTCTGCCCACCAGCAGGAAAGATGCCCACAGAGGCTCCTCTAACTGTGCTCTGCTGTCAGGACCAGCAAGGTCTGACAGCAGACGCATTTCTTGGTGAAACTGTGGGAAATGTCTCTCCTCATCTTGCAAGCAATCAGCTCCCATCCGTGTCCTGACTCTGAGCTGGGCTGTGGGAGGCTGAATGCTTATTTCCCCTTATCGCAGATGGGAGCATCATCCTGCAGAAAGCCTGCCTCTTCATTTTCCAAAATTGAGAGAAATATTGAAGCTGGAAGGGAGCCACGCCAAAGAACCAGGCGCTAAGAGGTGGCCCAAAAAAGGAACAAAGGTCAGTGAAACACAGGCCTCCTCCTCCTGCAATCAGCCCTAAGGTGAGGTCTCTTTTATGGGTGGAGATGGGAATGGGGTGTTTCCATCCACCGGGCCCCAATCAACTAGCACCCAGCCTGCTCTTCCTCAGATGCACTGATTGTCAGGCCTTGGCAACCTCTCCAGGGCCAGTGACCTCGGACCAATCTGCACAATGTCTGTTTTCCAGTGCCACTGGCTCCACAGTCAGTACATACACATTGTCAGGAGCTGGCCGCTGGGCAGGTCAGATCCAGTGGTTTCAGCCTCCCTCTATTTTCAAGGGTAAAAATCCATGCGTAAACTCCCCAAATGATTCAGAAGGCACTGTGTTGCTTATCCACGTTTTCTCCTTCACAGCATCAGCATGCCATTTCTTTAAAACAATGGAACAATTTTCTTTCTTTAGACATGAAACATGGCCTCTGAGACCTTGCCTTGACTCTCAGTGAGGTCTCCACAAAGAAAGGCTGTGAGCATTTCTTTCCCTGAGGTTTCCTCCCTGCCATCTGAGAGCTGGTGGAGTGTTCATTTCCCAAGAACTTGCAAGAAAGCATGTGTTTATGCCAGAGGGATACTCTGGGATTTTGAAATTGCAGTTATGCCTGTCTAAAATTGCCAGAGTAGGTCTGTTGGGGTGAGGTACCAGAGTCCAGCTGCCCAGGGTGGCTGAGAGATGTTAGAGTTTGCCACTTAGCTTGGTTGTGCTGAACTCTTTAGTCTTATTTAGACACAAGAGCCTTGAAGAAACCCGCTCCCCGATTCCCAGGAGGACACCTCATTTCCTTCCTCTCCTGGTCGATCCAGGTTCCTGTCAGGACACTTCTTCATCAATTTTAAAACTTGGAAATTTAGAGCACACGGCCCTTTTCTTTCTTTTTAAAAATAGACTTTATTTTTCACTCTCTATATAAGTCATGCCAATTCAATATAAAAACTGGGAAATATATAGAGTAAGCAGGTGATTGAGTGAGCTGGGCTTGGCAGAAAGCAACTGTAGTCTCCCCTACCTCCCTGCACGCTGGCTCTGTGGATGCCTTTTTCTCTTGTCTGGCTTTTTGGATGCTCCCAGGTATTAATTAAGAGTCTTGTTTCTTCAGGTAGTAAAATGCCAAGTCCCAGGCTCCCATCCAACTCTTGTGCAGTTTATAAATTCCCTGCTCCCTGAGCTTGGCCTGAGGGTACAGGCATGTGGTCAGCTCTGTCTGTTTTCCCTCTCACTCTCCTGGTCCTCCTCCCCAGCTTGGTTCTGCTGCCCCTGCCTCATCTGAGGTGGGAGAAGGATGGGAAAGGGGCTCCAAGGGCTGGCAAAGTCATGGTGATAGGAATCGTGGTCACCTCATGTCCTCTGGGTTTATTTCTCCTGTGGGTATTCTTTGGAGTGATACCAAGAATGCCTCTGCCCCTTGTCCCATGGCTGGGAATTTTCTACTCACTTGAACAGTGGTTCCTCCAGCAGTCTATGTTCGACCACTCATTTACGGCACTCTGATCTGCTTTTAGGGCATCCACATCAGTTCCATAGCAGGGGGAGTCTATGGCTCATCCACAGGAAGCGCACCTGAATCCCCATCACCAGACCTTGCATATGCAGCTCTTCTCACCCCTGCCCTGCCTCCTGCTGCCCTCTCTGCAGGCTGCCCTGCTACTCCCTGGCCTGGATTTGTAGGCATGAGCTGCTTACCTGTCTGCAATCTTCACATGCAAGGGGCATAGCTCAAGTTCTCCAAATGGTTCCAGGTACCTTCCATCCTTGCATTCAGCAATAGTCCCTGTCTTGTTAAAGGACTCTTGCTCTCAGTGTCTTCACCCTGATTCAGGTGTTCACAGCCTTCCTTGCAAAGACAGACTGAGGTCAATGATGCCTGAATTGCAACTGAATAGGAAGTCCTTACTCTCATCCCGCTTTACTCTGCACCTGTTGCTGTGGCTTGGAAATGGTTGAGTGTGTTCCCCAAGGGTTCATGTGTTGCAATTTAATTGCCATTTTGAGGTTTAAGAGAGTGGGAGTGCCCCAAATACAGTCTTAAGAGCTGAGGCCTTTGGAGGTGATCAGAATTAGATTTAATCACCAGGGTGGGAGCCCCATGATTGATTGCTGGTGGCTTTGTAAGGAGAGAGAGAGAGAGAGAGAGAGAGAGAGAGAGAGAGAGAGAGCGAGAGAGCAGAAGACACACATATATTTTCCTGATCTCTTGCCATATGAGGCTCTATGCTTCTTCAGGGCTGCTAGGAAGGAGGCCATTGCCAGATGGGGCTCCTCCACCTGGACCACCAGAAACAAGAGCCAAAATAAACCTCTTTTCTTTCTTTCTTTTTTTCTTTTTTTTTTTTTTTTTTTGTCGTCTTTTTGAGACGAGGTTTCACTATGCAGTTCAGGCTGGCCTTGTGCTCAGTTTAAAGCCCAGGCTGGTTTCAAACTTGCAACGATCCTCTTGCCTCAGCCTCCTGAGTGCTGGGATTACAGGCTTGCACCACCATGCCCGGCACCTTCCTTTCCTTATAAAGTTACCCAGCCTTGGATCTTTTTATTGCAGAAGTGAAAAATGGACGAATACACCTATTATTCTCCACATGGAGACCTCAGTAGAAACAGTGAAACAAGAATACTATTTCAATATCTAGTTGCAATAAATATAGTAGGTGTATTTGTTTGTTTGTTTCATTTTATTTTTTTTTTGAAGTGGAAGCATAGATTTCTTAGCAAAGACACACTTTTCAGGGTAGAGTGGGCCAGTGGAAAGAACTCACAACCCCAAAGAAGCCAGTTGTCAGAGTGTATGTGGTTTTTACAGGGAGCGAGTAACTCTTTGAACTGAAAGGATGACAATTTACACCAATAAGGGATGTCTCCCCCTTTCTGTTGGAGGGGGTGGGGTTTGTCCTTATATGGACCTTTGAGGGACTATCGTAGCATTAAAGTCCACCAGGGAGTCACAACCACAATGTAAATAAGATTATGGTTAGTTATAATTGAGTTAGGAGTCTCTTTTGGCTGTTTAAAATATTCTATAGTGCATGTGTCTCTAGGGATGGTTTAACTGTTAGAGGTGGTGCTCTTTGCAGTTTTAAGAGCGCTTATCTTGGACTCCCCAGAACTGCTATAGCACACGTGCCCTCAAGCTGTGTTTCCTGCAGTGGTCTAGCTGTTAGAACCTGATACTCGGTGGTTTTTAAAGAGCCAGCTTCCTCTTTTTCTTTTTGCTTTTCAGGGCCCCTTCTTCCAGGAATTTCTTCCACCTCCTGCCTCAATTTTCCCCTGAGAGACATTATTTCCATAATTTTTTATGGGTTGCTGAAGCCCCAGTTTTTCATGCTGAACATGGCTGTAGCTCTTACCTGTATGGGAATCACTGAATTTGCCCTAACTGATCTAGGAACTGGAGGGAGGCTCAGGCACTTGCGGGAGGGAGGGGCTGGAATCTTGGGATGATCATCTGCCTAACATATAGCTGCTGAATCCTGGAAGACATGAAAAGAGGTGTAAGGTTAAGCAAGCGTAGGCCAAAGATCAAGAGGAGCACTACAGGACTCAGTGGTCCAACGAAGGGGACTAGTCACGAGAACCAATTATTTTCCAATTGGACTGATCTAGTGACCATTGTTGGTAGTTATCATAGTTTTCTCTAGCCTTTTGAATTATGCAATCCAGGCTGTCTAGGACCACTCCAGTCTCATTTACCAAAAATAAAAAACAAAGCAAAACAAAACACCCAGGAATCTTCTTAAGCATTGCACAGTTTCCTCACTGATTAGCTTTAAGCAGGTGCAGAGCCAAGGAATCAGTTGTCACAGGACTGCCTTTATTGAAGATGCCAGTTCTAGGGCTTGTTGGGTCATGAGAGGGAAACGTGCTATGTGTTAGTCTAGTGGCACCCAGGCCAATTCCAGCCAAGATGCCCACAATAGCTAGAACAGAGACAGACTCAACTCTTTTGCTCCTAGGAACAGCAGGGATGTTGATGGTATTACCTTTTAGAGGTTGAATGAGAGGTACTGGATTGAGAAACTGTGGAATTTAAAATCTGCCATTAGTTTTTTTTTTTTTTTTTTGTACTGGAAATCAAACTCACGACCTTTTGCTTGCCAAACAGGTGCTGTGCCACTGAGCTATATCCCAGGCCCCAAATCTGCCATTAGTTATATTAGGGTGCATTCTCCTATCCTAGCAGGTGTGAGGCAAAGGTGCCTGGGTCCCACACTAGGGTTTTTTGTTTGTTTGTTTGTTTGTTTCTTTGTTTTCCACCACAGATTCATTCCCTTCATGAATCATGGCCTTATGTGATATACTTTGCTACTTCCCCCATTTAAGGGTGGGCTCTGTTTCTCCACCCTTCACAGTTCTCCACCCACATAGCAATGGGGTGGAGAGAAAGACTAGACAACTTCTGGGCTGGGCCTTTTGGGTCCTTGAAGTTTTCTACTTTTGGTTTCTTCTTTTTGAACCCTGTATTGAGACTGCCACCTGTGTAGAAGCCTCAGATTGAAAAACAAAACAAAAAAACAGCTCTCCAAATACATAGAGAGTGTCTTAGTCACTTTCTCATCACTGGGATAAAATGCCCAGCACTCATGACTTAAAGGAGGAGGTGCTCATTTTGGCTCACGGTTTTTAGAGGATTCATCCCATAGTTGGCTGGCTCTCAGCAGGAAGGGCATGGTTGAAGGGCCTGGTGGAGGAAAGCTGCTCAAGGCATGATGGCCAGGGAGCAGAGAGAGATGGCAGGAGGCAGGAGGGAGATAGATGCTTCCCACTCAAGTCCTCAGTGTCGCACCTTTTCTGTGCAGGCTCCACCTTCTAAAAGCACGTTTAGCCCTGAACTCACGAGTGGATTAATCTACTGATGAATACAGTACCGCGTGACCTAGTGACCTTCTAAAGGCCTCGCGGCTTCGCAGATGAGACTTTTGGGAGGTATTCTAGATCTAAACCATAGCAGAAGAAAGGCCCTCACCATCCAACACCAACGCTAACTGTGTAAAGGGATCTCACAGAGAGCAGTTGCCTTAGTGAACACGGACAAAGTCAGGGAAGAAACACTCTGTCAGCAAATAGAATTGTGAATACTTGCTGTTTTAAGTTACTAATTTGCACACAAGAAATAATAAATGTGTGTAGTTGTAAATCTCCAAATGTTGGCTTGTTATACAACAATAGGTAACTGAAACAGTAGAATTTTTTCTAATGAGAGAGGGAAAATGATCACCCATAATACTGTTGCATAAAGATGATAATTCTTACCATCTGTGAGCTCTGTCTTTCGGTATTTTATTTTTCCAGTACTTTATTCTGAAAAATTTTAGATGGTTATAAAAAGTGAAGAATACTCCATACCTACCACTCAGATTCTGCAATCAACATTTGCTATTCATCTATCCATCCATCAGTCCTTGTCAGTTTTTGATATATTTCAAAGTTACAAACATCACTACCTTTCACTCATAGGCACTGTAGTATTCTATACATGTTTTTATTTTTTATTTTTTGGCAGGCTGCACTGGGTATCAAAAACAGGAGTGCTCTACCACTGAGTCACATCCCCAGCCCTTTTTATTTTTTATTTTGAGACTGGGTCTCACTAAATTGCTCAGGCTGGCCTTCAATTTGTGATCCTCCAGCCTTAGCCTCCTGAGGAGCTGGGATAGCAGGCACACGCCAGTGAGCCTGGCTTCATGATACTTTAAATAGTTATAATAATATTACACATTTTATGTAATTTTGTATTTTGCTTTATTCAATTATTTTGATATATGAACACATTTAAATGTTATGAAACTCTTTGTAAAATTTATTCTTAATGGCTGATAATATACTAAGGGGATACACTGCCATTTATTTTTCCATTTTCTGATTGTAGGATATCTGATTTTCTCATTGTTTCCCCTATTATTATAAGCTACACATCAAACACCCTCATTTCCACGTAAAGAGAAAAGGCCAGAGGGCTTAAATGACTCATCCAATTTGCTCTGGGATAAGAGACAGTGTATAATTCTTATTAAATAAAATATTCTTTTCTCTTGTGGGAGGTAGTATAACCTTGTAGTTAAGAGCCTGCATCTCAGCATCAAAGAGAGCTGGTTCTATTACTTTTCATTTGTGTGCTCTGGTCAAATGCCACAACCTCCCTAAGCCTCTTCTACCCCATCTGTGAAATGGGGGTAGTAATTATATGTCCCTCAGAGTGTTGATAAAAAGTCAGAATGAGGCCATTCATGTGAAATTCCCAGGACTGTGCTTGACCTGTCTACATGAGCACCATGTTATCCACATCTAAGAAGGTGTAGACAAAAAGGTATTTATAGCCACCAAAGTGTCACAAGTGGGAATAAAGTTAAATAAAGGTTAATTTACAAACAGTGCAAAAGTTGAACATATTAAAGAAAATTTATGAGCAGAGCATCCTGATAACATTCCAAATAACCCTTTCCTAAAGATGTGCAGCCTGCCACGGCCAGTCTGCATGGCCATGGCTGCTTTGGGTGCTTTTCACAAGGGTTCATTGTAAAAAGTCTGGTTGATCAGGGATTCTACTTTTCTGGTTTTTACCAGTTTTAGGTAGCACCTATCAATACAACTAAGATAATGAGCTAGCTGTCAGTCCTTGGTAATATTTATTTTGGGGAAGAAAATGTTGCTTCATTTGAAGTCCTCTGAAGTTGCCTGTGACAGTGATGAGATGGCCAAAGCAAGGCATGTGGGTCGAGAGTCTCAGAGCAAATATCAAATCCTGCCTAAGGAAGCACCTCAAGGGCCAGAGCTGGCAGTCTGTGTACAAAAATGGTCATCAGAAGGGGGAGGCTTTGGTAGGGAAACAAGGTGACTGGTGAACCAGAGAAGCTGGGGCTCAGTGTGGACAGGGGCTCAAGGTCACCATGGAAGACTGTTGTGACTGAGTCAAGTCTCATGTACCTGGGTTTTAATGTTGAATCTGTGCAGCCTCCCACTGAAGACATACTTCTGTCATAAGACCCCAATATACTGCATTTTGTGCCAAAAAAACAAAAATCACCAAGGCCATTGTCTTCATTACTGTCATGACCACCACTGTAATCAGCAGCAGCATCCTGTAGGATTCAGAGGCTACTACTCCTCAGCCTGTTCCTCCTGTTTCCTAAGGCCCATCAGCCCAGTTGCCTGCAACAGTCTCTCCTTAGAGAACAGACGGGCAGGGAGCCTCCTTCCTGTTGGTGTTGCATGGTGGGAGTTCTCACATCTCTTCTCTATCCCCTGCCACCCGCAAACAAGGGAGAGGTGTGCGCTAAATAATTATCCATGGGCTTGCTCACTGTTATAAATGTACACTGTCATCTAAAAATTTTAACTCACTCGAAGTCTAGTCGGACTTCCAGTCTTTGAGCCTTAAGTGGCCAGAAATCCCAAACTTTCCAGAAATACTGCTTTCACCCAGAACATTTTTCTTTTTTTTTCACTCAAATTATTCAGCGACCAGAATGGGGATGGGTTAGGAAAGAGAGATCAATGTGAAGTGTTGAGACTGATGGTTAATGGCCTTTAGATTGCAAAGATTGGGTAAACAGATTTAGCACACTGATTCAACATATTAATTGTTTGTTAACCTTTGTCTAACCTTTAGGAAGCCTCTGAACATGTGGATTTAAAACCCAGAGTACACTTGAGGTATTCCCATGGCATAGCCCACTTTTGCAAGGTGTTAAAACTCATTAATTTTTCGTTGAAACTGGGCAGCAGAGGGGGGTTTGGGGGAACAAAGAGTACCAAATCGAGAACTAATCAAGCAAATTAATGTATGCAGAAGGCTCTCTCCCAGGCTTGCGGAAATATCCATTTGTTACCTATATGAGCTATAATTACATAAAATGCAAGCGATTGCGAGATGGAGTGTGATTTAAGGGTTGAGAGAGCAAACATAATAACAATAGCGTAATCCTAATAGCCATCATCATTCTAATAAAGTCGGCCCTTGGCTGATGCCCTCGTTTAGGGATCTCAGAGCATGTTCGCCACATTAATTAATCCCCTCTCCATTTGTCATCAAGGGTCTCTTGGAACCATTACCCCCTCTCATCTCAGGTGAGAGTAAAGGCCATCACTGCTGGGAAGTGGGGAAGAGGCCATGGACTCGCCTTCCCCACCCCATACTTGTCCCTGTGTCCAAGGAACCTCTGAGCTGGAAGCAAGCTACAGACTGGCAGCAGGTCATGGCCTTGGTTCTACACTGCTTGAATGAGAAGAACAAATCACCCATCTTTAAGTAAAGGAGCCATTCAGCTATTTAATCAATAAAAATTCAGGAGGCACTGTGGTCCATGGCAAGGTCAGTACCTTTAGACCTCCCCCGGGACCTATTACCCACCCCATCTTCCAAACCTAGAGAAATGGATGGGTATTTCTCCGGGTACCTCAGGATTCTTACTTGTGATGGTAGGATCTGCCTTCCAGTGAAAATTGCACTGTCTGCAATGCCATCGTATTTTGTCTTAACTACTCCATCCTCCCCAGCTGACATGAGGCTGTTTGTCCTCCATGCAGGAAGAAAGTTGCATGCCTGTTTCATGTCAATTCATTTCTCCAAAGTTAACTGCTGTGTAATTCACGGTCATTAGGTTATGTGTATTGAAGGTGAAACTTCGGAGTCTGCCCCAAATGACCTGGACTCCCAGGATATGGAAGAGGTCTCTGCAACTCTCTCCAGTCTGTCATTCATCTGGATGTCATGTCCTGCTTTTCTCAATGAATAGAACAAGGGCTTAGGACTCTGTCCTGTGCATGTGGCATACGTAGGGCCCGCAGAGCCGTCCCTTCCAGAAATGTGCTTTGGAAACCTTGTCCTGTCTCCTTCTTCTGCATCTTTTTCCTGCTCTTCTGCCCATCAACTTCTCCAATCAGTTGTGCCGTCCCTGGTCCCCCATCCTGGCTAAGCCTCTCTCCAGCTTGACTTGAAGCCTGTTTTTCTTCCTTTTTCTTCTTCAGTTTTGTCTCTTGCAAAACAAATTAGACAGGATCACTTGCCAGGTTGTTTGCAGGGCACAGATTTAGGGGAAAATTATTGCCAAAGATGGTGGCTCACATCTGTAAACCAAGCACTTGGGAGGCTGAAGCAGGAGGATCACGAGTTCAAGGCAAGCCTGGATTGCAGAGCAAGACCCTTTCTAAAAAACAAAACAAAACAAAACAAAACAAAACAAAACAAAACAAAACAAAAAACAAACAAAAAACCCCCACAAAACAAAACAAACAAAAAGAGGGAAAATGATTCTTTTGTCCTGGTCCCAGAGAAGCAACTCTGGAGGCCTCGGTCTCAGTCTGCTCCCTGTCCCAGGGCAGGGAACCTGAGCTTAGCTAACCAGGGCAATTTGCCTGAAGTTATAAACAGAGAGAGAGAGAGACAGAATGAGAGAGAGAGAGAGACAGAAAGAGAGAGAGAGACAGAGACAGAGAGAGAGACAGAGACAGAGACAGAGAGAGAGACAGAGAGAGAGAGAGACAGAGAGAGGGGAATCTGGGCTTCATGGCCTGATCAAACTCCAAAATTCATGTTTAAAATGTATCAATGTTTGTTGACTGTATATTTTAAACTTCATGCAAGTAATGTATAGACATTTTTCTTATAAAAATTACAAAGAGAAATGTTGAAGAGCTCCTTTGTAGTCCTCTTCCCAGTATCCCTTTTGCTCCAACTCTCCAGAAGCAACCACTACATATTCATTTATGTATATTCACTGTCACACCCATATTTCAGTGGCTTTTAAAATTATGACATGGTATCATGTTGTATGTACTGATTTTGATTAGATTTTTTTTTTCATTTAACAATCTGCCTTAAAGATCTTTCCATACCAGTAGGTAAATATTTACTTCATTCTTATTGTTGTAGTTTCACAGATGCTGAGCATGTGCTCTATCACTGAGCTGTGGCCCCGCCTATTATTTTTTAATAACTGTGGAATATTCCACTGTGATACCATCAGTTTCCCTAATGCTGGATATTTCAGAGTATTTCTCCTTATCATGAACTATGTTGCTATGAACACCTCTACATCCACAACTTTGCACAGATCTGATTATTGCTGTAGAGTGGATCCCTGGATCATTGGGTCAAGAGGATGTGCACTTCTAGTTTTTGAACGTATTGGTTTTGAAATCATCTGTAATCTTCTCCACGACTGTCTCCTCACATCTTCACTGGAATTGTGCATCTTCTGGTTTTATAGTTTTTGTCTCTATAAGAGCTCCTTGCTAATATCCATTACTTCCCTGTCCTATTTGCTGCCTGAGAACCCCTAACCCATCACATTTTAAATTTCCTACCACAGTGACCACAGTGCAGCCCTAGAGTAGGGTCCATCCCCTGGGTAACAAGTTGATCCTCACAATGAGATCTGGAGACATCGCCAGCATTCACTGTTTAATATTTATTGGGAGCCTGCTGTGTGCTGAGCCCACACAGCAACCAAGACCTTTGAGAAGAAAACATGCAGTGATCTAAAAGGCAGAGATTACTTAATAAAAAGCGACAGCCCCATCAGAGGCCACAGGGGTTCTGCTGTTTCCCCGGATGCCTGTGTGCTCCCGGTGAAGCAGGTGGGGGTGCATGCCCCTCTGAGAAGCCACATTAAGACGGCAGCTGGTCTCCTACAGGACGTCTGTGCAATTCGACGGAGCTCATCACTTTTCGGTCTATGAGCAATTAAATTGCACCAGGAAGCCCTGTATCTTTATATCATCCTCTAATGACTTGGGGAGGGGAGGATGTGAGTGCAAAGAGCCCACATCCGTGGCTAACTGGCAAAGTCTCGCGTTTCTTCAGGGGCCAAATGTCCAGTGCATTTCTAATTCCTCGTCTCTGCCAAGACCACAAAACAACTGGCTTTGTCCCTGCTTTGCACCTCTGGAATTAAATGGCATTTGCAAAGCCCATAACTGCTTGAAGTCACAACCACTTCTTTTTGTTTTTTCCTGACTCTGATACCTTTAACCCGGCCCACTCTTGCTCCTCCCGCCCTGCAGACTCCCCCGCCCGGCAGACTTTTGTTTCCAGAGTCCCATCCCAGGGCCTGTCAGATTACATTTTTTATTGCATCGAGACAAAAAGCCATCTGGAGCCCCTGGTCTCTGCTGTCAGTGCCTGCCGTTCCCAGGGTCTTCTGCCAGGCTCCCCCGATTAAGAGTCGCCCCCCACCAGCCCTCACTCTTTATTTTTGACCCCTCCTTCTGCCCCCTCCTCAGCGCTAGTGCTTTGTCCCTTGTTACCCTCACCCTATCACCGGGATGCAGCATACCTTGTCTCAGCAGAACAATGCAGGCTGTCAGCTTTTATTAAGCACGCGGGGGAAAGTGCCACAATTTCAGGTGGCTGAAAGCTTACAAATTCTCCATTTGGTTCTTGAGACCTGAGTCTCTCTCCTGGTTGCTGATATACTTATTTTAGGTTGCAGCCATTCCTCTTTGCCTTTCTTCTTGGCCCCGGAAGGTTCGGCCACAAACTAAACAACACTTCATGTGACAGCCTTTGTGAGGTCATCGAAGCCAAGGACACAGTACCAAGCAGATGGGGTATCAGCTTGTCTTTCCTTAGCTGTAATAGCCCTGCAGGGTGCAGATCCAAGGATGCATGGGGGTGCACTGGGGTGCATAGGAGGGGTCCTGAAAGAGAGGTCACCTCCCATCTCTGTACCTGGGTTGAGTACCAGGAGTTGCACCTGCTATTTAGGATCCATACATAGGTGTGCACACGTGTGTTGCTACTGCCAGGTTAGAACCTAGGCTCTTGAGGCCTTTAGAAGCACCTGTGCAGAGATAAGAGTCCCAGGTGGGATACAGAGGCCTCTGTTTACAAGCATGTCTTTGCCAGGCACAAGGTAGCTTTTGACCTAAGGCAGGATGGGGTGCAGGCCTGGGTGTTGGGGTTCTCTTCTGAGAGTGTCGTAGGAATCAGGTGCATTTGGGTAATCTATATGGTCAGCAGTTTCTGGTGCAGGCACCCTGCTTTCAAATCTGGGTTCTGTGGGAGCCATGTGGCTTTGGACAACAGTGCTCTCAGCCACGATAATGATTGTATCTACTTCAAAGGGCTCGTGTGAAAATCGGATGAGATGTGAAATGTAAAGCTTCAAGCACCGGGCTTAGCTCATAGTCAGTGCTTGGTGCATGTTGGCTGTCACTATCCTCTCTCTTTCAGGTTTCAGGTCCAGGACTCCTCCTCTCTTAATTCCTGCTTGGCCATGATGTCACCCATCTTGGTAACTTAGACGGATAGTCCCTCTCAGACAACTCTTTTCTCTGGACATCCTTTAAGGCCCAGCTCTTCACCCTAGCCCAATGTTTAGGGCAGTATCTCACTCCCCCCCCCCCCCCGCAATCTCGGATGGTCTCAGGTTGCTGGAAATTTGCAGAAAAGTCAAGAAAGCCACAAAAAAGCTCCCTCAAATGGAACCCAGCCAGGTCTCCGACTTTATATTTCAGATCAGACTCTTATTCAAATAACCTAACACTTAGCCTTCAAATCAGAAGTGTAAAGCAGTAACATGTTCATTGTTCTCTCCTCTCATCTGACATTAACCTGAATTTGGCTCTGAGCTGATTCATCCCGGCATTTGACAAGGGACTTCATATGAGAGCCACTCAGTGAGTACCTGTCCACGGGTGAGCGCCACCTCATCTTCTAGAGGCACCGTGGCAGGTTGGAGGCAGCTCACAGTTCTTGAGCACATATATTTTCTGTTTAATTCTCACAAAGTCCTATGAAGTAGGTTTTATTACCCTCATTTCACTCAAGAATAAATGGAGACTCAGAGAGTTTAAGAAACTAGCCCAAGGCCTTGGAGCCCAGTGAGGAGTCAGGATCTGTCTTGGAATCTATCAAAGCCCCAAATTCCGGCTTCTCACTCCATGCAGGCACCTCCAGCAGCCTTTACTTAATCACGAAATAAAGGCAGACATGGTACCTGTCAAGTTTCTCCAACAGTTAACACATTCAAGCATTCAATTTTCACAAACGATCCACTTGCCTTGACCATAATGCCATATCCAGCATCTCTTTCCCGAAATACCCAAAGAGCTCTGAGGCTCAGCCTCTCACTAATGATCATCAGCTGCCTTGGGAAACAATCCTTTTAAAAAATAAAGTTGGCCTCAAACTCGCAGTGGACAAATACGGTCTGAGTTGCCTCACAAATCTTTCTTTAATGAGCACAGGGACGGACATGTACTACTGCGTTGACAGCGCTGGTGTTGCAGACATGCTTGGAGCCCCAAGGCCTTCATGGCTCTGCTTTTAGATACATTTATAATAGAAACTTTCCTTATTTCCAATAAAGTCAGGTAGGAAAAGAGATGGTTGGCACAGAGCTGTGGGAGTGGAATCTTTAGATGGGCAGAGATGTGCCTGCTGCCAAAGACAAACTTTTTCTCTAACTCTGGACCTTTTTTTCTTGCTAAAATTGAGATAGGTGAACTAGATAACTTTCTATAATGTTGTGCCTCAACACCAGGTTCTTCTGAAGATGTAACAAAACACGATTACATTATATGTTGATAATGTATTGAGCAACCGCCACACTCTGTTCCATGCCACTTTGAATCTTCACAACAACCTCTTGAGGCTGATAGTATTACCCCATTTTAAAAAGGAGACAGAGGCTCAGAGAGGCTGAGTACTTTCCTTGAGGCCACACAGCTAGTTAGTGGCAGAGCCTGGATTTGGAAAGGTAGTTCGGGTTCACATGCTTATGTCTGAAGCAAAGAGTGTTGTGCTGGGAGTCTGAGCCAGACTCTGAACCACCTGTGTGACCACTGTAATTACCAGCTTCTCTGGTCCTTGTGTGCCTGGAGGCAGGTGAATTAGGTCAGCAATGCAAGTGCTGGACCCAGGGCCAAATGGGACCCACTTATGGGTTTCCTTTAGCATGCATGAGGATTTAAAAAAAATTTTGTATAAGCTGCCAACACTTGGAGAGAATTCACATTGAAACCTATGTCTGCAGACTCTCAAGACAGAAGAGTGGATGGACTTGAATTCTCTTCCCACAGCACAACAAAGAACAGGGAATATATCATCGTGGCCCCTTCTGGCTCTTTGCTGAGTCCGCTCCTCTGTGCCAGGGTTTACACACAGTCTGCATCCTTGGTCCCACTCCTTTTCCCTGCTCAAGGCATCTGGGGTGGTAGCCCCTGGATTCCACAATTGCCAAGGCCCTGGGCCCATCTAACTCCATTTATGGATTTTCTGGCTCACCTGGTCTCAGCCTGATCGCTGAGTTGCTGCCCAATGACTGAGTCTTTCTGGGATTGGGAGATGGGGTGGGAGAGCTGAGTTGCGTGTGCCACATGGCCCGGCTGCTTTGTTGTGCTGTTATATATGGGTAGGTGGAAAGTTAGGAGAAAGCTTGGAAGACATCACATTCTTTTTTGATCCCAGGTCTTCATCTGAATCCTCTCCTGAGGAGGGGGTGGACACCCTGGTGATGGACAGACTCCAGTGCGTGGGTCTCCAGCTCCCCTTTTTTGACACATCCCTGTCAGTTCTTTTTTTAAACCGAGCTCCTGCTTCTCAGAGATTAATTGTTGTCAAATGCAACTTATTTTCTAATCCTTTCAGGCCCCATTTAAAGCCTTCTGCTTTATTTTACCTTTTTTGATAAAGTCACTGAGAGCTTTTTCCTCTCTCTCTCTCTTTCTCTCTCTCTGTCTCTCTCTCTTTTATGGATTTGCCAATGATTGTCCAGTTTGACAAATTGGATTCTTAAAGCTGATTCTTTGAAGAAAAAGATGCAGTGTGGCAAGACAAGAAACAGCTCATCCTCAAATCAGGAGGATAAATAAAAAAAATAAATAAAAGCAACCCCATTCTCTGGTTTTCCTGTGACTCAAAGGCTGTCTCAGTTGTCACTGATAATCTAATCTTTCTATGATAGGTGAGGAACAGGACAATGGCGCCCCAGCCAGCTGTGGGTGTGATAGGCCTCTGATTAATAGGACTGTCCAATAAGCCCCCAGCCCCTGGGAAAATGATTAATGACATTTGATGTGAACTCTGGCCTCCCCTGGCAAGAACAGAGGGAGAAAAGGGAGCTGCTCAGACAGAATGGGGTGTCCTGCTCAGGTTGATTGATTTCTGAAGGCTTTGTTACTCAGGCTGTGTGTCTGGGCTGGAGCCTGACCCCTCCTGGCCTGTTCCTGGGCTTTGCAAGTCTGCCTAGCTCCTGGAGACGAGCCTTTTTCCTGTCCCAGAATGCTGGGTCCCCAGAGCAACTCCTTTGAACCTCTGCCAATCCCTGCCAACCTGTTGTCCTCAGCCTGTGAGACCATTTTGACTTCTCCCACACTGCAGTCCTAGGAATCTAATGAGGGGAGGTTTAAAGCCAGCCCCATGGGTTTACAGGGTCTAGGGTAGGGGTGGGTTGAGAGTGTCAGAGTACCTGGTGTTTTGGCAAAAGAATGTTTCTGGGAAAGGAGGATATATGAGTGGGCATCTACTGTGACACTGAAGCCTGTTGACCTCCAGAAGCTTGCCTGCAAATGCAAGCTCAGACTCAGCAGGGGTTGGCCCTTCTTTTCCTAGCTCTCCGTGAACTTTCCTAATGGTCTTCTCCTATAGGAAGGCCATAACATCACCTTGACTGTTGCTTTCTGCTGACTGGCCTCTTCTGACTTAGCTGCTCACCCTGATTCCCATCCCCTTAGTGGTAGCACCATGTAATTGTCCTTCCAAGGGGAACCATTTGGTCGGTAGGCCCTGACAGTAACTGAGCCAAGTGGAAAGCTCATTGTGAGTTAGATCAACTAAGTGTCAAGGACAATGACCTTGGGAGAGCTGGTGGTGCTGTGGGTGTGAGAAAGATCTGAAAACCAGCGAACAGTACTCTTCCTGCAAGCAGCTCTGATTGTTGGGAGACTGAAGACAGGGATGGCCGGGGATGGTCTTCTGAGACATGAGCCCAACCCAAGCCTAATGGCAGTGACAACCAGAGACCACAGACTCATAGGAGAGAGGGGGAAGAGGACTTTGGTGCAGTCTTTGATTCTGAGAAAGCCCTGTCCTCCCTCTGCATGCCAAACCTCAGCTGATGAGCAGCACTCCCAGCCTTACCCAGGTGCTACTGGCCAGTGGGGCATTGTGGGTAGCACTGCCAACTTGGACCTCACAGAAGTGGTGCAAATGGTTAAATATTTTAGGGCATCTTGACCTTATTTGATAATAATGGTGGAAGACAGACAGAAGTAAGCTGCTTTATAGGACGCATGAACCTAGCTCAGCTGGGACAAAGAGGAGTCTGGGCAGCACACCTGGGCAGTGGCTCCTGAGCTGCGAAGTGTTGATTCGTGGGAAGTTCCCATACCTGGCAATGCATGGAAAACACTAAGTCGGTAGTAGAAATTATTGTTTATTTTTAATAAATTATTACAATATGCTGATCTCATTATCATTTCTCTGTATGAAGAAGAATAATAAAATTCAGGAGCCTATGTCAAATATGCTAAAAATTACTGTTGAAGAAAATATTCCAGAGCCAGACATTTGTAGTGCACCCCTGTAATCCTGATACTTAGGAGACTGAGGAAGGAGAATTACCATGAATTTGAGGCCAGCCTGGGCTACACAGTGAGGTTCTGTCTTGAAAAACCAGAGAGAGAGAGAGAGAGAGAGAGAGAGAGAGAGAGAGAGAGAGAGAGAGAGGAAGAAAGAGGGAGAGAGAGAGAGAGAGAATATTTCAAAGAGATCCTGATATGATAGTGAATGCCAGTAATCCCAGCTTTCTGGAAGACTGAGGTAGGAGGATAGTAAGTGGAGCTCAGCCTGGAAAACTTAGCAATTCTACAAGAGTCTGTGTTGAAATTGTTTAAAAAGTGCTGGGGATGTGTCTCAGTGCAAAGGCCCTAGTTTGATCCCTAGTACTGAAGAGAAGAAGGAGGAGGAAGAAGAGAAGTAGGAAGAGAAATGGGGAGGGGAGAGGGAGAGGAGGGAAGAGGGAGAGGAGGGGAGGGAAAAATTAAGAAGAGGATTGTAATGATGGAGTTTATCATTTCTTTTATAGCTGAGAATGGATGCCCCTTGTAGCATGAAGTTTCTTGTTCAGTTTCTGCCTTTAGATTATTTTATTTTATTTTTTGTGTAGGTAAGGATTGAATCCAGGAACCCACAGATGCTCTACCATTGAGCTACATCACCAGCTCTTTTTATTTTTTGAGACAGAGTCTCTATGAGTTGCTCAGGCTGGCCTTGAACTTGCAATCTTCCTGCCCCAGCCTCCTGGGTAGCTGGTATCACCGTGCTGGGCTACCTTTGGTCTCATACTGGAGCTTTGAGTAATTCATTGTGTTGAGAAATATGGTCCCCTGAAGTCTAAAAAGCCAGCCAGGTTAGAGATCCCTTGGGCAGAAGAAGGTGGAGTCGCCTGGGCCCCCACTTCTCTTCCCCTCTTGGGCCCGTGGCCATGCAGTGAGATGCAGATGTCCCAGGGGGTCTTGCTGGGGCTGCAAATGCTCACCCAGAATTACTGGCCAGGTCACTGGACAGTCACTCTCCTTCCCTACCCACTGACTTGGCCAAGTTCGCTGCCTGCCTGGCCAGGCCCGAAACAAAGAATTCCCTCCCTCCTCTGCTTTACTGTGGGGCCAAAGTGCCCAGCTCAAGCAAGATTTCTAGGGAGGAAAGAGGAAGTAATTTTTAATTTCTCTTCATTTTTTATGTTGCTAAGAATAGAACCCAGGGCAGGAAGGAGGGAAATGGAAGAAGGTGAGAAGACACATTGCTTTGTTTCCCAGGCAATAAGAAGCAGACTTGGCATTGGGTTAAGTCCAAAAGTCCTATCAGAAGTTTTGGGGGGGCCTGATATTTATCCAGAGTCTCCAATATTGATTGACAGAAGGCTTTTTAAACTTCAGCAGTGGTCAGAAGCATCTGGAAGCCTTGCTAAGTCACAAGGTTGTGGGGTCCTGCTCTGAGTTTCTGATTCAGAAGTTCAGAGAGTGGCCTGAGAATTTGCATTTCTAGCAGGTTCTCAAGTGACACTGATGTTTCTGGACCACCTTTTGAGAAGCAGTGGATTTGGATTAGCTGATTAGAAGAAGGCATCAGAATGATTTGAGGGATCATGTTTAAAAATGATTTTTAGGTCCTCTTTTAACAGGATGTTTTGGGATATAATTAACAGAATACTGGACAACAGTTCTTTGAGCAAGAAAGATACTATAACCACACAACAATTAGACTGGGGATAAGATAATTTCAGGTTGATAAAGCATCTCAACAATATAAAAATTGTTATTCCAATTGCTCATCCTTGGCACAGCTGAATTTTCATCCTTCAGCTTTTTGCGTCTTGATTACAGAATGACTGCTACAGTTCCAACTCTCAAGTTCTCATACAGCTCTGTCCAAGGCAGAAGACAAGGCAGATATTTCTTTGTTTGTCTCACTTCTTTCCTTCAGGTGCAATGTCCCTTCCTTTGCAACTCATTGGTTAGAAATGGGGCACAGGTTTACAAGAAGTAATCCAACAGCAACAAGGAATAAAATTCCTGAATGACCCGTAGTCAAAACCTAGGGCTGGGCTGGTTATTCACCTTGTCAAAGCATCTATTGCCTGATTAAAGTTGGGATTCTATGACTCCAGGGAGAAAGGAATATCACTGGGCAGGGACCAGCAGTGCTCAAGCCATGGTGACCAATTTGTCATGATATTCCTGGAACTGCCCAGGTTTTAAAAGTGAAAGTCTCACATCCTGGAAACCCTTTTAGTTCTAGGCCAATCAACATGGTCAATCACCCCAATTCTTCTCCTAGACCGGAATTAGAACCTCTCAGGGATGGGCCATTCAAATGGTCTTCTAACTTGCTCCTAAAATGACACTAATGTATTCTAACACCCCAACATCTCTGGGCTTATGTTTCCAGGAAACCAAAAGGAGACTCAAGTTTGACAGAGTCCCCCTATTATCACTGCAGATGGAAATTCCAGAAGAAAGTGATACAGGTACAACTCAAGATGGGAGATTCTCACATGGTCAGACAAAACCTCAAGCTTGGGGATCTTCCATCCCTAGCTTGCTTTTTCTTCTTGGTACCAGAGTGGCAGTGCAGTTTGGAGTCCCCTGCTATGGACAGTCTTGGTGTCCTATGGCCTGCTCTTATCACACAGCCTTGTGATGCTGGACTCATGAGGTTGTCTCCGTGATAGATGGCAAATACTCATAGGATCAAAGGCCTATCTGAGCTGTCCTCTCTCCTGTACATCCAGCACCATGCCCAGCTTATCTTAGTCATCTGATAAATATGTGTTGAATGAGTGAATGAATGAGTGGATGAATGAATGAATGAATGAGGAGGCTGTATCCTTGAATGACATAAATTCAGGCCACTAGACCACAAAGCAACCTTTGTAAGAGGCAGCCAAGAAGCTCTCATCAGTGGGGACTCTGAATGGGGCTGAGCAGGGGTGGGATCTGGGTCAACTCTCCCTAGAGACACTTAGATGCCTACGCCCTCTCTCTCTGGCCAAGCTCCCCAGGCTTCCATGGGAGCGGGGTGCGTCTGCCGCAGTGCTGGCTAACTTTCTGATGTTTGAGCTCATTACTCATCATTAGGAGTCCTGATGTCTGGAGTTTTCCAGGTGATCAAAGCTCCTCTGTCTGGAGCGGCCAGTGGGCCCTGGTGTCTGTCACCAGTAATCTCCCACCTTGCCAGGCAGATGGTTAAGTAACTCAGGAAGGAGGGTATTTGGTTTTTAAGCTCAAATAATTCTGCCTGACACCCAGACATGCAGACATATGGGTGGCTCTGCCTGGAGGGAGCCGGTGCCTATGGCGGGGTGCGGGCTGGCGGGAGCAGCAGCCTGCCTTCAGGAGGGGTTATTTTGGAGCTGGCAGACACCCCCTCCCCACCTTGCTCTTTTGGGGGTGGGTGCAGGAGTGGGAAGGAGAAATGGTACCTCCTTGTGCAGCTCTGTCAGTCCTTCCCCAGGACCCCTTCCTTTCTCCATACCTGGAACTCCCAATGGGGCTTTTTCGTGTCCCCAGTTTGTGGCTCATCTCAGGGTCCAGTTTGTCTCCCCAGGCTCCAAATCTCTCAAAGCTCCTGCTATGGTTTATACATTGTGTCAACTTGAGAAGTCTATAAGCTTAATTAAGTAAGGCAGCAGCTCTACATCCTGGGGTATAGAGCACAAGCAGTTACCTGGCCATTGTGGCAATTTGAGAAGGTCAAAAGTTTAACTGAGAGAGGAGGGAGCCAGGGATCTTACTTTGTAAACATCCTCATCCTGTGCAAAGGAAGGCAAGGATGTTTGTGGATGCTACACCTATCCTGGGGGGGGGGTGTCCTGTGTACTATATAAAGGAGGAGAAGAGGCTTGCTCTGGCCCTGCCCCCCTCTTTTTACTCTGGCTGCTTTTGGTGTGCTGCTGCCTTGAAGTGTTGTTCCTGTGCCATGCCACCCTGCCTTGGAGCCAGCTGATTGTGGACTGAAACCTCCAAAAACTGTAAGCTAAATAAACCTTTCCTTCCCTAATTTTGTGTGTCAGGTGTTTTGTCTCAGCAACAAGTAAAAAGTAACCAAGACAGCTCCCCACAGTCTCTGTCATCCCGTGGAGACTGTGCTGCAGGCCTGACCGCCTGAGGCGAATCACTGCACACGAGACTCGTGCAGGTCCTGACATTTCCGTAAGAATCACAAATTCCTTCCGTGGTGGGGGAAATGAATTTAAAGCATGTTTCACACAATTTGCAAATATCACATTCCCTGATTTCTTTTCTCAAAGCTGGATTGAAAATTTTGGCCTAGATTTTTTTTCTGAGTTTGCATAAATCATGTGCAAAAAAATTAAAAGGATAAACTTGCTTGTCTTTGCCCTGAACTATGCAGCTTCTACCCCTCTTGCTTGCAACACAGAAACAAAATCTGGACAGTGTGTCCTGGGGAGCTGCTTAGTCTGGGAAATGGAGATGATTTGCTAGAGTTTATATTAAGGTCCAGGCATCAATTTCCCAATGGGTTGTTTAAGAAAATCAGTGCCCAGGGTGGGGTAGAGCAATCCCAGTCCTAAAACTGGTGACTGTAGAGTCACCACACCTTTTCCCAGCATGCTCATGGGGTCTCTGTGCTGACCGTGGACTCAATGTGGCAGATGTGCTCTGCCTGCTGTTTCTTGTCCCTGGAGTAGGTAGATGGTCCTGGAGAAGGGCCAGTTCTGAGGCTAGGTTGCTGCACATTACTCCTATCCAAGGCGGACCCCTGTGTCTTTGGTCCCAACTCCCACCAGCATGCTTTTCACATTTTAATTAGAGCACCCCCCTGGGCAGGCAAGGCCTCCGAGGATGGCTGTGGTCCGAGTTGCAGGATTGCAGTGTTGTGAAACACGGCATCTGAGGGTGTGCTCCTGCTCTAGAAGGTGCTTTGGCTCCCACCTCTGAAAATGGGGCTGCTTTCATTCCAGGAGGAGAGATGGACTCACTGGCCACAGCAGGTGGCGAGCAGGTGGCAGGGCCGTCTAGGCAGTTAGGGCGGGGCTAAGGTAGGAAGGCGCCAGGGATGGGCTCTGAGGGCCAGCTGGCTGGTGGGCTGCGGAATCCAATTCTTACAGCCACGCAGCCCTGTGGACACTCCTTTGCGGTGTCAAATTATGACAAATGGCACGGCTGAAAGTTGCTGGGTGGCAGCTGCCGCATCTCAGAGGGAAGCAGGTATTTTTAGCACTGCGCCTTGGGGCTCTGGCACTGGGTTAATTAATCACGGTGAACAGCACCAAGTTTTGTTCTTGAACCTGGTCCCCAACGCTGCATCCCAGTCTTGTCCCCATTTCCCAGACTGGGATAAGGTGCAGAGGCGGAAATTGCACATAGTTGGAGCCCCGCTTTATGAGCCTCACACAACACTGGGGAGGTTGTCCCCCACCTCACACTGCCAGCCCTGTCCTCCCCATCCCCACTTTCCCCTCTTGCTTGGTGGGACTTTCAGCTGTGGGTCCACTCCAGCTTCCTGCAGTCCTTTCCTGCCTCAGGCTTTCCCACTGTGGTTCTTTCTTCTTCCTCTTCTCTTTTTTTCCCTCCCATCCCTTCCCCTCTCTTCTCTTTGCTTCCTTTCTTCCTTCCCTCCTTCCTTTATTGTTCAGTACGGGGGTTCAAATCCGGGGATACTCTACAGTGAGCTACATCCCCAGCCCTTTTGGATTTTTTGAGACAGATCTTACTAAGCTGCCCATGCTGGCCTCGAACTCACAATTCTCTTGCCTCAGCCTCTTGAGTAGCTGTGATTATATTGTAGGTGTGCACCACTGGACCTGGGCACACAGTTCCTTCTTAAACATTATCTCCATCTCTCCTTATCCTTCCTGTTTTACCCCAAATGCAAAGGTCCCTTGCAAAGTTTCTCCCTGAGCTCAGAGCACTTTCTATCACTTTGCCCTGTTTATTTCCGGCAGGGACCAGGACCAGCCCCAATCGCCTTGTGTGTCAGCTGCTTACTCTATCCTCTGTTCCTTCCACTAAAATGCCAACTGCCCAAGGAAAATCAGGACCTCCTCTACCTTCAGTGCCCATTGCCTAGCTCAGCGGACATGGGGTAGGTACTCAGTGGACGTCACTGAGTAGATGAATGGATAGAGACTGGCGGGCTGAGTGGATAGGTGCATGGAGAGTGGAAGGTTGAATGGAAGACCATGGCACAGCTGGGAAGATGCTGGTTGGGAAGTAGCACCCTCATCCAGAACAGCGTAGCTGTGGGGGTGGCGGTGGAAGGGGAGGAACAGGGAATTCTAGGAAACGCTGTTCTCTCTCATTTAGCAATGTCCAGTCATACATTCTTTGGGGTTTTTGACAGAATTCTCTGAATTCTGTATTTTTTTCTGGCTTTCTCCATCTCCTCTTTGTCCTCTATGTACTCATCTCCTCTTCTTTCCCCTCCTTTTCCTCTTCCTCCGCCTCCTTCTTTGAGGGGGAGAAAGAGAGAGATAAGTTTTAAAGCGCTCCTGGAAAACAGTTTCTCCTCTCTGCCCAAAAACTGATGCAAGCACTTGATCTTAGGGATGGAGTATGGTTCTTTCACCAAATCTTTTTGGAGATATACTGTACTTATTCTTCTCGGAAGATACAGTTGCTCATCCTTCCTTTTTTTTGTTTGAGTACAGAGCCCTGATTTAGTTCTGGCATCATGGTCCCTACCCAGCCCAGCCCGCAGGATGAGGACTGTGGTGGTGTGCACCAACTCTGGGTCCCCTGGCCAGGGATGGGCTGGAAATGACCGGAGATGCCACTGTCACTAATGGGATGTGAGGAGCATCTCACTTCTGAGGTGTTTCTCACTTTTACCAAGGTGCATCTGTGTCCTGTCCCTTCAGATGCTAAAAAAGAGCAAGGTTTTTTTTTTTTTTTTTTGCGGTACTGGGGATTGAACTCACAACCTCGCGCCTGCTAGGGCAGGCGCTTAAGGCACTGAGCCAAACTCCCGGGTCTGGTTTTTTGAGGCAGGGTCGCACTATGTAGCTCAGGCCAGCCTTGCGCTGGTGTTGTAGCCCAAGCCGGCCTCGAACTCACAATGCTCCGCCTACCTCAACCTCCCGAGTGCTGGGATTAAAGGCATGCACCACCACACCCGGCTTGTTTTGGTTCTTTTTTGTACCAGGAATGGAACTCACAACCTCTTGCCTGCTGTGCTTAGGCCACTGAGCTAAATCCCCGGCCCTATTTTTTGAGACAAGGTCTCACTATGTAGTTCAGGCTGGCTTACTTTGTAGCCCAGGCTGGTCTTGAACTCACAATAATCCTCCTGCCTCAGCCTCCTGAGTGCTGGGCTCAAAGGCATGCGCCACCGCGTCCGGCTTGCAAGGTTTATCTTATATGCAGAGGTGAAAGCACCTGGGAAATTGGGCGGGGAGTGTCAATCATTCGGTTTCTACTCCCAAGTCCTGGGCTTGAAGCAGCAGGAACAGTGCTCAGCCCTAAGTAGCACTCAGCACTTATCCCAAAAACCATTAAAGCATGTCCTGTATGAATCGCAGCCCATTTGGACTGAATCTGACTCTCCATGGTGGACCTGGGGTCTCTGTGGGGTTGACAGACTTCTCCTGTCTGGACTCAGATAGGCTGTGAACTCCTGGAATACAGTAACTGCAGAGGGCCCTTTTGACAGTGGGGGTCAGGGCCCAGAGATGTTCTGATTCCTGTCTCTTGGTACCTTGCAGGGAACCAACAGCTCAGCCTTCCAACACACTGCTAGCAAGGAGAAGATACTGTGAAGAAGGCTCAGGCCCCAGCCAGGTGACTTATAGGTGAAGAATACTCATAACAAGCACATCAAACTAGCCTGCTGAAGTCATTGCCCAGAAGTTTCAGGATGTCACCAAATCTGGCCCTTTCTGCAGGTGCATCCAAATGGCCAACATAGCTGCTCTAGTGCTTTGAGACCATCTTTGAGTAAAGTAGGGGTTACTGGAAAACACGGACTGTGACACTGAGATGGCTACTAGGAGGATAAGGGGTGGGCACTGTATGCGGTGTGGATACCCAGGTGGGGTGGAGCAGGAGGGCACAATGTTTAATAACATATTCTGAATGACATGCAATTTTAAATGTATACACTGATTGTTTCTGGAATGTTCCATTTAATAGTTTCAAACTGGGATTGACTGTGACTGAGATCATGGAAATTAGAGCTGCAGGTAAGGGGTGGGTACTGCAGTACTGTCCTCTCTCTGGTTCTGAGAAGCATTCGGAAACCTCATTAAAAAGCACCAGGGAAACTGAGACATTGCTATTCCAGCTCGACTTTTGCTGCTACTTTTCTTTCTACAGCTCTGGGTTGTGCCTTCCAACATTCCCTGTGGGAGACAAAGAGGCAAAGAATCAGAGAGACACAAGAATAGGGGAAGGAGAAGTAGAGGGAGAAACAGAAAGATACTCAGAATGACAGACTGAAGGACAGATCCACAGTCTTCCTTTCATTAACTCAGGAAGTATTTGTTAAGAACCCCTATAAAACCACACGACCACACGCTGTTTTAAAAATTGTCTCCCAAATCCCGACCCAGCTCTTAGGTAGGATCAGGAGGCTGCTGTTTCTGCTAGGACCAGTAGGTGTCACCATATCAGCAGAAAACCTAGGGGTGCCTGGGATGTGATAGCCACCCACAAAAACAAATTCAATTTTGTCTAGTTATCTCCCTGCCATTAATTGCAGGGCCATAGGCAGGACCCTTGACGGTACAGAGGGTGAGAAGCACATTTATGTCTAAGGGACCTGAAAGAAGAAGGTCTTGAGTAGCACAAAGAGGGAGAAGGCAGCTAAGTGGAGTGTGTGGGTTTTTTGCATACGGGAGCCCTCAGAGAAGCCACATCCTACCTCTCCACACACAGCAGAGGAACAGCCTCAGACGGGTGTGGGGACTGACCCTGGGATCATGCAGCACTTCCAGACTCAAGATCCCAACTCCTAGACCAGCGGGTGTTCTTTCTACCAAACAGTCTACCTCAATATTTCTTTGTGCACCTTGTGATTAAAAATTCCACGTTAGTCTAGCAGTGAGCCTTGCTATGATGCACCCACTCTAATACCTACACAAGCCCCCTAGATAGGTCAACAGGCAGCGACCCTCAGTGTGAGCCCTGTTGTGTCAGAGCTGGCTGCTCAGGCTCACAACAGCCAGTTTTGTACCTCTCTTCCCAGTGACATCAAGTTGGGGGAGCTTGAGATTGATCCTGCTGGGAGTATTTACACCATGGAAATTGGCAATGGCTACAAATCAGAGCTTAATTTTTTTCTCCTAGAGAGCTGTACATCACTAAATTACTCTCTTTATAGATAAGGAAACCGAGGCTTAAGGAGAAATGGTAATTGTTGCTTATAGGTTGTGGTGCTGGGACTCCACTCCAGGCGGCTTGGTGCTAGAGTGCTTAGGGACAATGATTCAATAGCACGTGGAGCTGCTGTAGCATGCAGGGGTCTAAGTGGATCCCTTACCCTGTTTTGTTCTGTCGTAACAAAATAAAACACCACAGGCTAAGCAATATATAAAAAACAGATCTATTTCCTTACAGTTCTGGAGTCTGAAAAGTCCAAGATCTAGATCCTTGCTGAGTCACCCCAAGGCAGAAGGGCAAAAAGCAGGGAGAAAGACCCAAGAGAGAACCAACCTCACCCTTTTATAAGGAACCTTTTCTTGAGTTAACAACATTAATCTAGCCAGGAGGGCTCAGCCTCTTCAAGTCTCTCATATTGTTATGATGGCAATGAAATATCAGCGTGAGTTTGGGAGGGGACAAATGTTGAAGCCATCTTGCTAGGTTTCTGGTGTGGGTAACGGTGTGGGTGCTGCCCCAGGCAGGGGTCACTAACTGGACAGCGGCACCAGCACAGGAACTAGTTGTCAGGAGAGATCATCAGTTCACCTTTGGATGGACTGGATTTGAGGTCTGCAGTTGATGAGCTGTTTATATTTGGAACCCAAGACAGAGGTTTGGGCAAGAGACTGTGATCCACAAGAGGGAGATTTGTTCTCAGCTGAACCAACTATGAATTAGTTAGAAACATCTTTCTTTGTTATAATCACCAGGTAGAAAGTGCAAGATTACACCTTCTGTATATTTTCTTCTTACGTTAGTCAACATTTAAGGATGTGTTGCTTCATACTTTTTGACTTGTTCCCTGGTCCCAGGACACAGTAAGCACTCAGAAAGTACCAACTAAATAGACACGAGTGACACACTTTTACCCTGCACAGACTGAATCAGCCACTGTTATGGACCATACAGCAAAATTAAGCGTATTTCTCACAACTTGAAGGTTATCTAAATTCTGGTGTCATTAGAGGGGCACGGATATGGACTCAGATTGCTCTTTTAGCATTTTGGAGCTAGAGGTAGGATGAGGTAACACGTCTTATAATGGCCTTGTTTTGGACTGGTGAAGAACAAAAGCCTAGACACCATCCGAAGACCTTCCAGGCCCCTTGTCAGAATGGGTGACTGTTAAGTCTTAGCAGTCAGTGAGTCTGGCCTGGACCACCTTGTCCTGCCAGTTTTTTTTTTTCCCTGTTCTAGAATTTGGTCTTTCCTGGTGATTGGAGGAGAGCTTGAACTTTGGCTCTGGAAGGATAACGATGTTGAGAGTCCAAGTTTCAGGAGATAACTTGGAAAGATGAGCAGACCTATCTCCAGGTAACCAAGCAAGGAGGCTATGATATGTAAATGAGCTGTGGCTTTCCTCCTGGTTGGCTGACGGGGCCTTGATGTCACAGTGGGCAGGGTCCTTCCACTCCCCATGATTGTGCCTCAGTCTAAAGAACTCACTGACCTTGAGGGTCTCTTAGCGCCCTCTCTCGGTCCAACAGGGAAGTGAGCGAATGGAGCCCCTCTATCAGACTGGTTCCGTTCTCATGAAGCTGAATACCTTACACGGGAAGAAGATGGTGGAGAGTGGCCTCCAGTCTGGAGACTTTTCTCTCTCTCAGTCATGGCCTTCTTGCCTCCCACCCCCAGCCGAACTGGAGATCTTGCAGCAGAAGGTGGCTGGAGTGCAACGGGAGCTGGAGGACTTTAAGAAGGAGGTGTTGAAGTCCATTCATTACCTGGAAGACGCCTTCTGCCAGATGAATGGCGCCCTGGCTCAGCAAGAGGAGCAGGCAGCCCGCGTGAAGCAGCGGCTAAGGGAGGAGGAGGACCGCGGCATCGTGCGTAACAAGGTACTCACCTTCCTGCTGCCGCGGGAGAAGCAGCTCCGGGAGCATTGCAGGCGGCTGGAGTGCATGCTGCTGAGCCGGGACCACAACCTTCTGGGCACCGCCAGGAAGAGCCAGGCAAACTGAACCCTAGGCGCACCAAGTAGAAGATATTTTCAAATGGAAAGAAGTCCTAAGCACTACTCTCTTGCTCCCTTTCCCCATTTCTGTTGCTTTCCTTTTACCAAAATAACACCTTGCCGAGAGGCAAAAAGACCTCACTATGGTTTTTACTGGTTGAAGTTCCATTTATCTAGCCTCCTCAGGAAAAAGGCACCCCAGTACTGTCAGACCCCTGTACGTTTGCCTCAAGCTGTTTCCTGTTTGTGACTGTAAGATTGACCGGATGTACACCACTTTTTTGTGTGTGTATTCTTAAAGGGATTATTTTGAACAGCTCTGCTTTTCTTTTCATGACTCCAGGCTCTCATGATTTGTCACTCAGTGCATGGGTACTGGGATCTGTCCGAGTAGGGTTTATGGAGAATGGGTAGACTAGAAGGGCCCCAGATGGTTCCGCTTTGGTAATTCTTCTCCTTACCACTTTGGCTTCCCTGTCTGCTTTCCCTGGCTTACTATCTCTTGCTTTTCTTTGCTGCCTTTGCCTGCCTTACCTTCCTTTCTGCCTAGTCTCCACACTGGCCAATCAGGTTGTTGGGCTTTTTAGGATTCTTATCCCAGAGCCCTCTGTTGTTACAGTGGCTGCCATCTGTGACAGTGCATGCACCCCAGCCCACCTACCTCCATGGACACTCGCAGGGGGAGTGCAGTTTTCTTGCGCTACACAGGGACGCCGATTACAGGAAGCTATGTCCTCTACCCAAGATCTCTGGGCTGGTCAGCAGCGGAACCATGCTTCAAATCCAGGTTATCTGTGCTCATGCACTGTCCTGCTGCCCGCATCCCCTCCCTGACTTGGGGACAGATCAGGCTGCTTATAGATCTGTCCTTCTGGAGGACTGAGATTGTCACAGGGATGATTTGGAGGTTCATTCTCTGTCACTGTACCTTTTATTTCCAATTAGCCTTCTGTTGTATTGATTCACATATCCTTTCTCTGGTCCCCAAATACTGCCATGTAGCAGGGGTTGTCTTCTAAATAGCAAAAGTGAAGGCCCTGGAGGCCAGAGCCAGTACCAGAGCAGAGCTGGGTCTCTGACTTCAGGGAGGGACTTTCCGTCTAATCCCCCTCCTCCTCCTTTCATAGATGCTCTAAATCTAATTTGAACACCTACAAGCTTCCAGTTGAACCTCACAATATCCAGCATCAGTCATTTACCCAGAGGACTGCATTTCTCCTCTAGGTAGTTTCTACTTCGGTGGGTTTAGCTGAGGCAATATTAATGGTAATACTAGTGATACTAACGTTGCTTATAGTAGCTTAGAGTCCTCGAGTACAATATATACTAGGACTGTGCATGGCGCTTTGAAGACAGGTCCTATTAGAATACTCACTTTAGGATTCTGAAGAAACTGAGGCTCAGAGAAGCTAAGTAATTCGCCCAGGGTCACACAGATGTTCCAGTTGGGATTTAAACCTAGGATTGTCTAGCTTGAGCGTGCGTGCTAGTAACCATCAGATAGCATTTTGGAAGCCTTGTAGATATCTGATAAACACCTGTTGAGTGGGTAAAATGGTTGAGGTGAGCTCTGAGAGAAAGAATTGTTTCATGAGATTCCCATGTTCTAAATCCCATGG